>CAHIKZ030000029.1:3250000-3255000 GCA_903632075.3 Acanthosepion pharaonis | reverse complement strand
AATTAATTCGATGCGTGGATTAGTCAGCAAGGTGACCATCATATCTAACTGTAACCATCATATCTGTTAAACCATCATATATAAGCCTAACCATCATATCTGTTAAACCATCATATCTGTGAAACCATCATGTCTAAACCTAACCATCATATCTGTTAAACTATCATATTTGTTAAACCATCATATCTAAGCCTAAACATCATATCTGTTAAACCATTATGTCTAAACCTATGCCTCATATCTGTTAAACCATCATGTCTGTTAATTCATCATGTCTGTTAAACCATCATATCTGTGAAACCATCATGTCTAAACATAACCATCACACCTGTTAAACCATCATATGTAAGCCTAACAATCATATCTGCTAAACCATCATATATGTAAAACTATCATATCTGTGAAACTATCATATCTAAACCTAACCATCATATCTGTAAAACGATCATATCTGTGAAACTATCATGTCTAAACATAACCATCATATCTGTAAAACGATCATATCTGTGAAACTGTCATGTCTAAACCTAACCATCATGTCAGGTATCAGTCACTGGATCTAACCAACGCCTTTATCCTTAGGACACATGGCACAGTGGGTAAAGGCGTTGGTTAGATCCAGTGACAGACCCAAAGAAGGTGAGTTCAATTTCTGGTTAAGGCAGTGGAGAACTTTCAGAGGGAAAATTAGCAGGAGATAACTGATAACTGACATCCATCAAACATGGCACGTGGAACTAGAACAGTCAACCCCAGTGATCAAAATAAAGGGTTCAGTTCGAAATTCCAACCGAAGGCCGGAGCGTACAACGGCCGAAACATTGTGACAAATATGGCAACAAAGATGAGGACAATAGTCCGACTAATGTAAATACTGTCGATTTGACATATTTACAAATCTACTATTCGCGCTTGCATTGAATACTGCTGAAAAAAATCTGGTCTGGTGCTCCTGCTATTTATGTCCAGGTTCTTGACAAAAATGTAAAAACCTACTATAAGATCGGATGTGCGGTATAATGTATAGTAATTTTCATAGGCATTCTTAATGGTATTCGTAATATTAGTCATTTATTTATTAGGAAATATTCGGTCTTCATAATTGTCTGTATTCTTCAAAAAATCCAAAAAAAAGTTTATAATGTAATTGATCCTGATTTGGCATCTCGACTTCAGTCATTTTTTAACCAAAGTGACGTGGCATCCTTCTGTCTGTTCTACAAATATTTTCATGGCAACTGATCTGACCAGCTTTTTTAAATTTGGTACTCCGACTACACAAACTTAAGCTTGCGACTAGATTGGCATCAAGCTCCCACACTTTTACTGTGGAAATAGCTAAATACATCCATCTCTTCTACCCCAAAAGTTACTTTTCTCTCACTCGTGGAAATTCCTTCCTGTAACTTGCTTCCCTGATAGCTACAATCTTCAAAAACTATAATGCAACGTTAATCGCCATTTTTTTTAACTTCTTGAATACCGTTCATCTTGTTCTTTTTTCAATCCTCCCTATACTCAGTCTTTTCTCTCACTTTCACTCCCTTTGCTTATTAGAGGCATTGCAGCTTTACTTTAGGTGAAATGATTTAAACAAAGAAGAAAATGTGTGAACGTAACACACAATAGGGACTACAAGGAAAATAGTTTAAAATATCTGGAGAATATAATAAGAAATAAACTTTGGAGATTTTAACATTCACAGTGTATATTAAAAGTGAAAATTACCGTAAATAACCTACTTGGTGATTCATGGCAGACTAAGAGAGATAGGTAATTAGTAAGATGTTATAGCGCGGCAAACTATCAGAAATCGCGGAATGTCATCAATTTTTGATTTCTCAAAGGACAGGGCACATCGACGGCAATAGAAGGAGAGAGATGTGGGAACCTGCATATTTTTGCCATGGCGCGATCTAGAGAAAGCATATATGGAAGTTAGGTATATTAGTATCTCAGCCAGTGTGAAAGCTAAAAGTATCAGACAAAAGATTAGATCCCATTAACAATATGCGCATGCGTCTAAGATGAAGGCAAGCGAAAGGATGCTGAAGTCGAGTGAAAAGCAAGAAACGGATAATTGGCAGGTACTTTTTCGTCTCTACCGGATAGCAACTTGCAGGAAGAGGGGAGGGGAGATTTGAAACGGATTCACAGTTGAGTATAATTGTGTAAGAAAGCGAATATTCTCTCTTTCCCGCCTGTCTCTCCCTTTCTCACTCTCTCTCAATTTCTCTCTCTCTCTTTCCCCCTCTCTCCCCATCTCCACTCTCTCTCTCTCTCTCTCTCTCTCTCTCACTCACTCACTCACTCACTCTCTGTCCTGTGGTAAGTTTACCTTCCGTTGTTTTCGTTCCGTCGACTTAATTGAGAATAAATCATACATTGGTATAAAGCCGCTTCTAGGCATTTATGTATATGCATTATTATTCTAAGCAAGATCTTATCTATACAAATATAGATATACGTTAACACACACACACACACACACACACACACACACACATATATATATATATATATATATATATATATATATATATATATATATATATAGTTTTAAGGTATACTTATTTATGGGATAAAGTGCTCAATATCAGAGATAGAGCGTATATAAATATTAAAGAGATCATTGAAGTCAGCACTCGATGGTGACAAAAATAAAATAAAATAAATAAGAAAAAACAAATAAAATAAATTCATCCAAATAAATAAATAAGCAATAAACAAATCAACAAGTCACTCCCTGTAAAATAACCGTTAGAATAGACTACCCACAATGCACCACTAACCCGTATCTATAAATAATCGAAAAAAAACTTAACACATGTGGCCTGATGATTGCGTTTAGCATGAAACAATCTGACGCCTCTGAGTGTTGACTTAAATGTCCACTTTTGTGTGTGTATATATATATATATATATATATATATATATATATATATATATATATATATATATATTATTAAAAATGGACAAAGTCCAACAATTTATTTATTAAAGACATTTTTATGTTTAACGTTGTTATTTATAGATACAAGTATTTACGTAAATGCTCTGTTTATAATAAACAGTATTAAATAACATTTACCGGCCTGAATGTCCGAGAAATTTTCATAGAAAATATTCGTCCTTTGACAGGATTCGAACCTACATCCTATACGGAACCGTCATTTACAGTTGATACGCCATGAGCAGTTATGAATGTACGAGATTCATGGAAGATTGAAGTTTATAAGCAGTAAATTCGACCTTGCCTACCGAACGCTCCTTTGTGGCCGAGTCGGTTAAGGCACGTCAGCGTATATATTCAATTCAACATGAAAAGGCGATGGGCATAAGAGTAAGACTAATCAAAACAGATACCAGATGTCCATATTAACATTAAAACAGCATAATTGCATATTAGGATTTTCTTTGTTTTTCCGTATATTTTTTCATACTGTCGGATCTATATCCATATATTTGCTTATATATATATATATATATATATATATATATATATATATATATATATAGCCTATGGCCTGCGATGAAGCACCGCTTGTCGTACGATTTTCGAAGTTATACAACGTCGATTCTGGTCAGTAATTGGATGGGTGACCGCTTGGGGATAACCGGTGCTGTAAGCGTGTATTCGCGGGAGGTGTAATGGTGTAAGGGATAATGGTTAAGAATGGGAAATTGGGGAGACGAGTTCCAATCTCAGTTGAGGTTGATGTATGCCCTTAGGCGCAAATACGCTTGGGAAACGTATGAATCCACCTTTTCTCTCCCCACACCAGCTATATGCTAATAGGTTTTGTATCAGTAAATTATTACAATCTAAAAACAAAATCTCTCCTGACACATGGCACAGTGGATAAAGGCGTTGGTTAGATCCAGTGACAGACCCAAAGAAGATCAGTTCAATACCTGGTTAAGGCAGTGGAGAAATTTCAGAGGGAAAATTAGCAGCAGATAACTGATAACTGACATCCATCAAACATGGCACGTGGAACTAGAACAGTCTACCCCAGTGAGCGAAATAAAGAGTTCAGTTCGTCATTCCAACCACCTGAAGAAGGCCGAAGCGTACAACGGCCGAAACGTTGTGACAAATATGGCGACAAAGATGAGGACAATAGTCCGACTAATGTAAATACTGTATAATAATACCTCATCTCAGAAATATAGACAGGCCATGCACCCTATTAAAACCAACTGAGGAATATACCATTTTACCATTTTACGTGTTTGTACTTCCCTACTAAATGGGGTCAATGTATATATCTATGTTAGAAGATGTTACGGACGGACTAACGGAATTTGCAGAATTTTATATATAGATAAGTATCCTTTCTCTTTACATTTTCTCTAAAACTACGAACTGGTTGTTTTTATTGTTATTATTTTTTCGAATTTGTTTATATACATTATGTGTTTTAACCCAGTCAACATAGTATTGTTTTTGTTTCTTTTTTGATCGATTGCATTCGGCAGTCTCATTCATTGTCAAGAAAGAAATTTGGTCCATATCGTAGCCAAAAGATTGTTCTTGATTTCCTGGCATTTTCTGAGACTTTAGACATCAAATTAAATTATACGCGCGCCGTAAGAATTAATGTCATGTGTCGGCGAACAGTTGTATATGAAAATTATTTTTCAACACATACGTTTCCTATTTTAAATTCACAGAGAAGACATTGACTCTCTCGTTACACCATTTTGTAGTTCGAAAGATCGTGAAGACATTTCGGCGACATATTCTCAGGGGAATAATTTGAAAAGCCAACGTAGATATTAGAAAAGACACATATTCTACGCGATTGTTGTCATTGTTGTGTTAGTTTGTTGTAAATAAGGTTTTCTATCATAAAGTTTTCATTTTGTCAACTGATACTTTACGTGGGCATTTTAGCCGTGTTTCCATGACTTCGTTTTTACCTAACGATATTTTCTTCGTCATGTGTTTTCTTCCCATTAACTCTTTGTGCCAGCTTACCTTGATTGCAAAAGGT
>CAHIKZ030000029.1:3237500-3245000 GCA_903632075.3 Acanthosepion pharaonis | reverse complement strand
TCATGTTTTTCTTTTTCTTTCTTTCTTTCTTTCTTTCTTTCTTTCTTTCTTTCTTTCTTAAATCCATATTCATATACCTTTAGTTTTCTGTCTATCATGTTTTTCGCTTTCTTTCTTTCTTTCTCTCTCTTTCTTAAATCCATATTCATATACCTTTAGTTTTCTGTCTATCATGTTTTTCTTTTTCTTTCTTTCTTTCTTTCTTTCTTTCTTTCTTTCTTTCTTAAATCCATATTCATATACCTTTAGTTTTCTGTCTATCATGTTTTTCTTTTTCTTTCTTTCTTTCTTTCTTTCTTTCTTTCTTTCTTTCTTTCTTTCTTTCTTTCTTTCTTTCTTTCTTAAATCCATATTCATATACCTTTAGTTTTGTGTCTCTATTTCTTTCTTTCATTTCTTTCTTGTTTTTCACCCATATTCCTTTGCATTTAGTTTTCATTGTTTCTTCTTTCTTTTCTTCTTTTTATACATATTCCTATATATCTTAGTTTCTTTCATTCTTTTCTATTTCCTTCTTTCCTTTTTGTTTTATCTTCTTCATCCATATTACTTTAACTTTAGTTTTTTTTCTTTCCTATCTTCTTTCTTTCTTTCTTTCCTTCTTTCTTTTTCCTTTCCTTTCTTGTTTCTTTCTTTTCTTCCTTTCTTTTCATCCCTACCTTTACTTTTCTTCCCCGATATCTTTCATTTCTTTCTTTGTTTTTTTTTCTTCTTTTTTACACTAACATCCTTATTTTCTCGTTTAAAACGTTATTACTTCCATTCTTTTTTTTCTTTCTTCGTAAATTGCTATTCTTTGAATTTTCTTTTTGTCATTTATTTTGCCTTTCTTTCTATATTTTCAATTCTATAAAAATTCTAGTTGCAATATTTTTCTTTCTTTCTTTTTTCCTTCCTCCCATCCTTTCTTATTTTCTTCTTTCTTTTGTACTGAATTGTCTTCCTTGTATCTTCCTTTTTTCCTCTAATTCTTTTGTTCTACCTGATTTATTTTAATATCAGAATTGTTTTTCCATTTTTTTCTTTCTCTTTCTTTCTTTCTTTCTTTATTTCTTTCTTTCTTTCTTTCTTTCTTTCTTTTTTCTTCCTCTTTTATCCATATTCCTACATGTTTTATATTTCTTCTTCTCTTTCTTTCTTTCTTTCTTTTATCTTTCTTTATTATCCATATTCCTACACGTTCTATATTTCTCCTTTTCTTTCTTCCTTTCTTTCTTCCTTTCTTCCTTTCTTTCTTTCTTTATACCATATTCTTATACATTTAGTTTTCTTTATTTATTTCTTATCCATATTCCTACACGTTTTATATTTCTTCTTTTCTTTCTTGCTTTCTTTCTTTCTTTCATTCTTTCTTTTTTCTTTCTTTTTATCCATATTCCTACACGTTTTATATTTCTCCTTTTCTTCCTTTCTTTCTTTCTTTCTTTCTTTCTTTCTTTCTTTCTTTCTTTCTTTCCTCCTTTCTTTCTTTCTTTCTTTCTTTCTTTCTTTCTACCATATTCTTATACATTTAGTTTTCTTCCTTTCTTTCTTTCTTATCCATAATCCTACACGTTTTATATTTCTTCTTTTCTTTCTTTCTTTCTTTCTTTCTTTCTTTCTTTCTTTCTTTCTTTCTTTAATCCAAATCCATACCATTAGTTTTCTGTCTGTCTTTCTTTCTTTCTTTTTCTTTTTACATGTTTTCCATACTTGTTCCTATACCTTTAGCTTTCTTTCTTTCTTCTTTCTTTCTTTTTTTCTTTTTATCCATATTCCTATACCTTTAATTTTCTTTCTGTCAGTCTTTCTTTCTTTCTTTCTTTCTATTTCATTGATTTTCCTGTATGTCGTCTGAGTTATAAATGCATATCTCTTTGCATAAGTCACTATTACTAAAAGTATTGGTGACCCTACAATTTTGGAATGATACCTCGAATCAATAATGATTTCCTACTGTTTTTTGTTTTATTTATATTATTTATTTGCGAATGCACGCTTGCAAACGGCATCTGAATTTTAGACTCACGTCACCTAGTTTAGAATTCTGAATTTTTCGCCGCGATAAAAACCCGGCAGCTCTTTTTCATCTCTCTCTAAACAGATCATTGTCTAGTTTTCGACGCAAAAAATTACAGACGCCTTCTCATAAAACCGCGCTTGGGCAATCTGCTCATGACAATCACCTCTTTTTAACATGACCAGAAATTTTCTCTGAACGTTATTTGCGGGTGAGTCATCCATTCCATTCTATTCAAGGGAGATAACCGCATATTATCACCGCATCGAAAATTTATAACAAGAGATAAAATGTATATGTAGAAAAATAGAAAGAAAGGAAAAAAAGTTAAAAAAAAAATGATTGTATATGTGCGTATAACGAGTCCGAAAGAAATCGTGAACGTAATGATAACTTTCAATCACAGTTTTTTGAAGTTTGAAAACTACGAAAACTCATGAGCTTAACTGAAAAAGAAGTGTTTCTGAACAAGTCCGCAGGGTTTTTGAGCAGGTAATCTGTTGATTGAAGGGCGAGATGGCAAAGAGGAGGTAACCAGACACACTTTTCTTGGACACACGCAGCGAGCATTTATGCATCAAAAACAGTTACGAGATATGGTTATTTATTTAAACATTGCTGGGAAAATTCGTAACGCACGCATTTCTATTTGATGAGCGACGTCGTATTTACGCCATGATTTCGTTTTACTCCTGTCTGGGCCATAGTTTTGTTTGATTACCTGCTTTATACCAAACTTACAATTACCTGTAAATGATGCAAACATACAGGCGTAGAAATAAACGACACGATATAGACAAAAGTAAACTTTAACCGAATACCAATAATATTACACACCCACGCATGCACTCTCACACACAGACAGGTGTATCTTTATACAAGAAGTAATATTATGCAGGTTTAGGTATTGATATAGATTCATAAAGAGATAACAAGCGTAGGTGGCACAATGTTATTCAGTGTGGAAAATAGAACCAGCGAGAAGATTTTTTGTATGTTTCCTCCGCGTTTTCTTTATACTAAAATAAATTACTTGTACTATTTGTTTGGAATGTTATTCTCAACTTTATTGTCATATTCCCGACGTTTCGAACGTTGAAGGCGCCGGCCTTCTTCAGGATCAGTCTATAGTTCTGAGATGAGGTATTGCAACTATTTACATTTTTCGGACAATAATCTTCAATGTTTGTTGCGATACTCACGACGTTTCGATCATTTTAGGCTCCGGCCTTTGTCAGGATTTGTGTATATTTCTGAGATGAGGTATTGCAACTATTTACATTTTTCGGGCAGTTATCCTCATCTTTGTTGCGATATTCACGACGTTTCGACCGTTGTACGATCCGGCCTTCTTCAGGATCACTCTATATTTCTGAGATGAGGTATTGCAACTATTTACATTTTTCGGGCAGTTATCCTCATCTTTGCAGCGATATTCACGACGTTTCGACCGTTGTACGATCCGGCCTTCTTCAGGATCACTCTATATTTATGAGATGAGATAGTGTACATTGTTCGAACTATTGTCATGTTCACGATGTTTCGGCCGTTTTAATCTCCGGCCTTCTTCAGGATCTGTCTAAAGTGAGGTATTGTAACTCTTTACAGTATTTATATTGTTCGGACTGTTGTCGTTATCATTGTTCTCAAATTCACGACGCTGTGACCAATGTACGCCCCGGCATTCTTCAGGTGAATGGAATTTCGAACCAACCCGTTATTTCATGCACCGGGATAATCTGTTCTAGTTCCACATGCCGTGCCTCTTCCGGATATCTCAGTATCAATTACTTCCATTTAACTCAACTTTTCGAGAAAGAGCGTCTTTTAAAATTTTTGAATGTCGAGTAAATATACAACATTTTGCTTTTATTTATCATTACTTGACAAAATCCGATGACGAAACGCGTCAGCAAAAACTAAGTAATGTTTCCTATTTTCTATTTTATTCATATATATATATATATATATATATATACACTTTGAAGGAAACGGTAATTGTCTGTCTCTCCGACTAATCTACTATAGATGTAATGGTTAAATAATTGTCTAATATTTAATTTTATAGGTGGACACAGCTATAGTATAGTATTGGTGTATACAGAATAAATTCCAATAACCAACAAATACTATTCTTAAAAGAGTGCTCAATACAGCGTAGAGCAAATATAATTTATTTGAAAATTATAAAATAAATATAATGTATGTATAATGTGAAATATATGTGTAACTTTCGTTAAAGAATTTGGACATCTTCTATCTACTTATTCTCGATAGGATCCATTCATATTCGCGTGTAAGTTTTTGTGCGCTTATTAAAACACGAGAGTAAAACACCGTGTTGAATCAATTTGTATTTATTCTGAGTACTTTAGACATAGCATAATGTCAACATCAGGGTACTGTTGATTATAGAGTAAGTATTTAGTGTTAATGGTTGTGAAGGACAAATATTGTGGTGGTCATCCGAAGATTACTAATTTAATATGTGGAGTCAGGAGCGATGTGTCATGCCTTGTGATGTGGGGCCAAAGTTGGGACCACAGAAGTAAAACACGGAACACGGATTAGATGTAAGAAAGATATATTAACAACAGGTTAAGGAGATAGTGTAAGCGGAGCTTACTATATGTTAGTGTCCAACACTGGTAGTCGTACTAGACTCTCACTGTCTCTCTGTGTCACTCTCTGTCACTCTCCAGAGTGCTATGTCGCCTACTTAATATAGGCCTGGAAGAGTCTATTGTGTAGGTAGTTTCCGGTTTCACAATACCTTGGTTGACAGACACCGCTTAAGAGGAGGTATGATGTGCATTATCCATATATATTCCCATTTAAAATTATGCCTAATATATTACAAAAACAATTACCACGTAAGTATTTATAGAAAAGAGACGGGAATGCAACCTTAGGGTGGTTGGAAAATAATTGAAGTCAAGCCTATAGGTCAGGACCAATAATATTGCTGATATTTCTTTGGATGTTATAAAAGAGATCAAGGTAAATAGCAAGGGCATCGGACCATATGTGTCAGCAATATTCTAAGCATGGACGATTAGTAGACTTATAGTTATGTAAGATAGATTCTGGGGATAAAAAATGACACGTCCGACACTGGGAACCAACTTTCTTAGCAGTTGGCCTAGCAATGGATTTAATATAGTTTTTTTCCACATCATGACAGCTGGGAACGTTAGCCCGAGATAGGCGTAGCTAGTCTCTTTCCAGGATGTTGGCATCAGGTTTGCTGATGTAAGTCAACAAGGTGTTTCTCAGAAGTGTAGCTTAGAAGCCAAGTTAAGAGCAGATGTCATCATGAAGTTCATTAATGAATATTAATAACTGAGTAAGACTAAGGATGTGGCCCTGGGGAACACCCGGGTTTGTACGAAATGATCTTGACGAGTTGCCGTTGACAATAACTATTAGGTCACGATTTGATAGGAAAGACTAGATCAGTTCAAAAATGTGTCCAGAGACACCGTAACTTTTCATCTTGTGGAGAAAACCTGAGTGTCAGACACTATCAAAGACTTTGGGGATGTCCAATGCCTCAGTCCGGGCTTCACCGTTTTTATCTAGAGCATCTTTTTGCAGAAAGTGAAGACATTAATAAGGAGGACAGTAGATATCGTTTGACATTGCATTTAAATGTTCGCAGATTAAAGATGGCAGGGAAGCCTGAAGCCGGAAGCGGATTTCACAAGAGAAAAGCACGAGAAAAGAAACAGTTAGCATGGAATTTACAGTTACATCTAGCCAGCTCGACTGTACATCGATGAGATATCGACAACAGACTAGTACTGCGCTTAAATTTCAAAACACTAGATATCATAGTGAAGAGCCATATTTATTTCTGCTATGAACAGAAAATGTGGCACAAAGCCAAAAAGGTGAACGGGGAAAAGGTCTCTCTTCATCTGTCTTAACTTTAAACTTAGCTAGCCACAAACACTGACCCCAGTATTCCTAACACGAAAACAACGCATTCTTAATTACCGTTTTACTACATTCACCTTAATACCACATTGTCTCTATGAAAGTCCTAACTAGTCCCCATATATACAATTCATTGTCTGTGGGAGGAGGAGAATAAAACAACAATTTAAAAACTAGACCCAATGTGTATTTACAATATGAAAACCAATCTATTTACATAGTGAAGATCTCATTCGAACATTTACCATGAAAGGTTTTTATAGAAAAGACATAGAGAGGCAAACTTACAGCGGTAGGAAAGTGACTGAAGCCGAGATGCCAGATCAGGACCAGTAATACTGCTGATTTTTCTTTGGATCTTATCAAAGAGCTCAAGGTAAATATCAGGGTCACAGAACATTATGTAGTAGCAATATTCTAAGCGTGGGCGAATGGTAGACTTAAATATATATAAGATAGGCTCTGAAGGGAAAAATTATCTTGTCCAATATAGTGAACCAATATTCTTATCAGCTCACCTGCGAATAAGTTTAATATAGTCTTTTCACTTCATATTAGAAGAGAATCTGAGCCCAAGAATAAGCAACGAGTTACATTCCTGGAGGATAGCATCAGCCATACTGGTGGAAGGCAGCGAGTGGTCTCTCAGATGATTAATGGAGAGAGATTTAGTTTTGGTCCATGAAATTTAACAAGTCTTCTTTTGCCCCTACTACGAACTTGACGTCGTTTTGGACATCGGTTGTCATTTTGACCTTGTCAGATTGATAAAACCTATTATCGAGGCAACGTTGTTATGTCTTTAGCGGAGATACCAAGTTGAGATCTGATGTCTTTGGGAAGGTCATTAATTAAAAACACAGATTAGGTCGAAAGATGGAGCCATGGGGGGGGCAGCAGCGTTAGTACAAAACGATCTAGACGAGTGGCCGTTCAGGATAACTCTCATTTCGCTATTTGACACGAAAGATCAGTTCTAAAAATTGTCTGGAGACACCGTAACTTTTCAGCTTATGGAGGAAACCTCAGTGCCAGACTTTGTCAAAAGCTTTCGAAATGTCAAATGCAGCATCCCGGGCTTCACAGTTTATATCTAGAGCATAATAAACTCTTTGTGCAAATATTGCTAGTGCATCAGCAGTTGACCTGGAGAAACGAAAGTTAAATTGCTTGTCCTACAAAAGGCCCTGAGATGAGAGATGATGATCCAATTCAACATTGATTAGGGCTTGTAGGAATTTCTCAAAAAGGGGCAATAAGCTGTAGTGGGAAGGGAACAACAAATGATGAATTGCAGCAGACAAGAAAGCAGGGAGGAACAAGACAGTTATTATACAGTTTAGAGAGAACAGGGGGCAGTTTGCGAGCACACTTAATGTCTACTACAGGGATCCCATCGGGTCCAAATGCTATGTGGAGATCTAGGTTAGAGATTATAGCAGAAACCATGGGAGGGGGTTATAGGAATATCACTCAACAAAGACTCAGTTCTAGGAGGGAAGTTAGGCAGGGATATCCCGGATGAGTTTGAGAAGAATTTACGGGAAAAGCAATCAGATTTA
>CAHIKZ030000029.1:3222500-3232500 GCA_903632075.3 Acanthosepion pharaonis | reverse complement strand
GGATCGTCCCCGTCCAGACCGATAACATCAGGACGTCTCCTTCCTGAGAAATAAAACGTGGTAAGATTCTCATGGTCAGAAAGCGAACATTCTAACGACTCGGCCACGTGCCCATATATTTAGATATATTTTAAGACATTTTTTTTATGTTTATACGTTCTTTTTATAGATAAAAATATTTAAGAAAATGCTCTGTTTATAATAAACAGTATTAACAACATTTACCGGCCTGAATGTTCGAGAAATTTTCTTAGAAACTATGCGTCCTCAATTGGAATTATGATACAACTAGTGAATGTTCATTTTCACTCTCGAATTTTAAATTTAAAGTTCACAGTTTTTTGGTATCATATTTGTTGAAGACAACTGGTTCATTAATGGCTCCCTGTTTCAAATTGTATTAAATATATTGCTCTGTTTAATGAAAATAAACATTGAGCGCTTTTTTGAGTCAGTTTTAACATTTAATATTTAAAATTCTATATTGTGCTAATAGAAATCGCTTGTATTATATCAACGGATTACTACGTATATATATATATATATATATATATATATATATATATATATATATATATATATATATATAAAAAAAAAGAAAGAACAGTAAGATATAAAATCCGGTGTTCTTATAGATATTTTTATTTTTAAAAATAGTGCTCAATGTAAATTTACAGAGCATTAATATTATAAATTAATTGATTTAAAATATGGTTTTTTCGCTACACAGTTCCAACCATATTTCAAAAATAGAAGCTAAAAACCCCGAATTTAATTTTGCAATTAAATTAAAAGCATTAGTTCCATTTCATCTTCAAGCGAATTTTATTGCAAAATTAAATTCGGGGTTTTAACTTCTATTTTTGAAACATGTTTTGGAACTGTGTAGCGAAAAAAACCATATTTTAAATCAATTAATTTATAATATATATATATATATATATATATATATATATATGTAATGAAAAACAGACCACTTTAAGGTACCATTACAATAATTTATTTCACCAAAATCCTTTTTAAAAGATTTCGGATCATCAGCTAAACACTTCCAACAATGAAATAAGAAGAAAAATGTTTCTTCTCATTTCATTGTTGGAAGTGTTTACCTGATGATCCGAAATCTTTTAAAAACGATTTTGGTGAAATAAATTATTGTAATGCTACCTTAAAGTGGTCTGTTTTTCATTAAATATTAGCTGTTCTTCATTGAGCTCTCAGGATTTCATCCTCCTTGGATTTACCAATTCCGTTTACCAAGTTCTTTATAACTTAAATATATATATATATATATATATATATATATATATATATATATATATATATATCTGGGATGAGCTATTATGTACAGTATTTACATTGTTCGGACTATCAACATCATCTTCATCATCATCTTTTTACCATAATTATCACAACGATGTATCCTCCTGCCTTCTTCTTCTGGTGGTTGGAAAGTCGAACTAAACCCTTTATTATCCTCACTGGGGTAGACTGTTCTAGTTCCACGTGGAATGGATATCAGTTATCCGTTATCTACTGTTAATTCCTCTCTATAATTTCTCCACTGCCTTAAACATGTATTGAACTCACACACTTTGGGGACTGTCACTGGATCTAACTAACGCCTGTGCCATGTGTCCTCAAGCTCCAATACGAATATTCTAGAGTGTTTGGGTGTCAATGTGAGGACAGTGGAGAGTATTCGGATAAAGTTGAATGTGTCTAATGGTGATTACGAAGCTGCTTGCAGTGATAACTAGTGATAGCGACGTTATGCTTCCATTCATCTTCCCACAGAGCTTTAGACTCAACAAGCAGAGGCATACAGCAAGTGCCTTGATGAAGGTGTGCTGCTCTGGGTCAAGTGGGTGGCTGCTAGAAGACCCTATATCTGCCGAAACGTCTCTGCACCATGTCATAGAAGCAGGAGAACCCAATCATTGCTGTCAGACAATTTCTGCGGCCTTATCGCCACTTACATCCTGGCTACCTAACTCCCTAGACTGAGCGCTTGATTATTATGTGTGGGGCGTAGTTAAGCGAAAGGCCAACAAAACGAGATGAACTGAAGGCAAGATTTTGACAGCATTCACCAACTTAAACAGGGAGTACAAGCAGAAGTGTTGCAGAAGATTGTCTAGAGGCTGCTGTTGAAGCCAATTGCGATTCTTTGAAAAAATTATTATTTCAAGATATTATTATTTCAAAATATTTTTGTGTAATGTTGGTAAATATATCTGTTAAAATGACATGACAGTGCTATTTTCATTTTTCGTAATTTAGACGACGCTGTATCCATCGGACATTATATATATATATATATATATATATATATATATATATATATATATATGCGTGTGTGTGTGTGTGTGTGTGTGTGTGTGTGTGTGTGTGTGTGGATATAATATTAGTGGCAGACTCTCGGTCTATTTATTAAACACTATATTTATTTTCGCCTATCGGTATGCTTTCCTCTAGGGGAAAACGCCATTAGTTCAGATGTGCTTTAGTCCTGTCCACCATGGAGTGCGTCGATGTTAAAGAAAATTTGAATAGAACCTTTAAACACAGATTTTTTTTTCTGACTCTCGAAATAGACATATATGCTCAGCTTCATATTTCTAACATAAACCAAGCAATTTGTAAAGAAAGGGCTGAGTTTTTTAAAATTAACTCGGCAAATTTTATAACTTAAATTTTATTTTGTTTAGTGGACACTCCTATTTGAGAAGACCTCCCGTTTATTTATTAAACAGAATATTTATTTATTTTCGCTTAGGGGTCTGAATGTTCGGGAAATCTTATTAAAGAATTATTTTCTATGATAATCTTTGGTGTAGTTGCTTAGTGCGTGACGGATCCAAATTGCACTCCCTGTCCAAAGCGGCACAGGCTTAAATCCTGCCAGAGAGCCTAAATTTTTCTTTAATAGGATTTCTCGAACTATCAATCCGGTATATATATATATATATATATATATATATATATATATATATAGTGTAACCCGGATATAAGAGACCTGGATATAAGAGAAAACTGGATATAAAAGAGATTATCGCTGGTCCCAAATTAGAGCCTGTGGTAATGTATATAAAATAGACCAAACCCGGATATAAGAGACGTCTTCTCCGGTCCCGACAACTCTCTTATATCCGGGTTACATTATATATGTATATATATATATATATATATATATATATATAGTTAAGTTATGAAAAACTTGGTAATCCGTATGGGTAGTCCCAAGGAGGATGAAATCCTGAGAGCTCAGCGTAAATCCAGAGCTAATATTTTAAAGAAAAACAGACTACTTAAAGGTTCCATTATAATAATTTATTTCACCAGAACCCTTTTAAAAGACACTGGATCATCAGATAGCACTTCCAAAAGATGAAACGAAAAATTGGTCTGTTTTTCTTTAATATATATATATATATATATATATATATATATATATATATATATATATATATGATGTTTTGACGAAAACGAAATGAATTTAATTAAAGAACGTAACTAATAATACCAAAAAAACAGAATATTCTTAACAATTAATCTATGCCCAGGCTTTTTCCCTATTTCACCTTTCTTAACAAAATTACTGCTCTCCCAAACAAACGTACACAACAATATCGAAAAATGAAAAGAAAATGGTTGAATCCGCCAACACAGTTATAATGACAATATTCTCCACACGTGACAATAACTGACGTTATTTTCAGTTAACAATATGAAAATAGCGTTCTATACATTCTTCCAGTTGCTAAGAACATTGTGTTTTTTGTTATTATCAATTATGTTCTTTAATTAAAGTCATTTCGTTTTTTGCTGTAAGAAAATCCAAATTGGACGAAACGCGTCAACAATAACTACAGTTTTCGTATTGTCATTTATATTTATAAATATTGTCTTTTCTAAAGGTTAACTCTGAGAAATTTGCATATATATATATATATATATATATATATATATATATATATATATGATGTTTTTGATTCCTTTATCCATGATATCATCAATAAATTTCATAGGCTTAAGCCGCATTTTGTTAAAAAATGTCCAGTTTTTTGCGTCTACCCTTTATTGGTTCAGACGAATAGCTTTATTTTTCGCCTAATGTTCTGGTAATATTTGTTACCCGTCCTGTTTTCTCTTCCATTCGTAAGGACGTCCTCCGACCCACATCATGTTAATTCAATGATTTATAAACATAAGTGTAGTTGTGGACTCGACTACATAGGGAGGACGTCCCACCGTTTGTATCTGAGAATAAAGCAACACTTACCCTGCCAGGATTTTGAATCCGGATACCAGTAAAAGTCAACAAATCAATACTTCTGGTTCCTCTATTGTGTTTTTGATTTTAGTTTGGACCGTTTCTCGATTTTATCTATGTCCCACTCCTCATATCACTTAAAGGTTCAAGAGTCCTTGTATATCAGATCCCGTGGGCCTTCCCTCTTTAAACATAGGGAATGCATACTGGGTCTGAATGTTATTGGACTCTAGATTTCATGAAATTCATATTTTTTCCACTCCATTCGTTATATTAATTAAATTTACACGCTTATTTTTTTTATACCCCAGAAATAATAAGGCTACGACGAAATAGTTTTTAATTTTTAGCTTTTTAAAAAGCCATGTAAATGTTACTTCTTCCTAGCTATCGATATATATATATATATATATATATATATATATATATATATATATATATATATATATATAGTTTAATAAATAAAAGAAACGTTTACTCAAATACAGTACCCACTAGAAATAACATAAAATGACTGATCCATATGTTGAGATGTTTGAAGTGTTTTGTATTTTTTGATTCTACATTTTTATTTTTATTTTTTTTTAGGATGGATTTAGGGTAGGTGCCATCATGGTTTTCGTTTTAATTCCAGATCTTTTTATTTTTTCTGTGTTGGGAAAGTTTATCTTGAGTCCTATTTATTGGAACATTGATGGGGAACAATTCCATTACTTGCACTGTCCAGCAATGTCAGTTTTCAAATAGACTCCTCAGTCCCCGATCCATAATCCGATTTAGAACACTTACACTCCTCTAAATGAGAACCGATATACGTCATATGTTAGGACGCTGGAGAGGCGAATTAAGCGTCGCCTCCCGCCTCATACGAGCCTACTCCTAGCCTCATCTCCTCTAGGGATAAGCTTCATAATCGAACTTGTTTTGTCGTTGTCACGTAGACATTGATTAATCCACATCTCATCGTTACAAAATAAGATCTATTCCAGACCCCGCTAAATGTCGAAATATAATACTTCTAGAGGCTAAAACGGTTACGCATTTTAGAAGCTTTCCAAATTTACTGAAACCTATTAAAGAAAGTAGAGGTTGATAGATAAACGCATTCTGATGTTATTCACAGTGCTGAAACTTGCTAGGGCTTTTGCTTTAGATATCTTGAAGACGTCTGACAGGGTTTCGGATGCTAGACTTCTTCAGAATTTTAATGGTTATGGTGCTTCTGTCGGAAATTTTGATTTGATACAATCGTTCTCAACAAGTAACAAAATGAAGCTTATCTTGAACGGCTACAATTCTAGAACATTCTAAATAAATACGTTGTCTCGCTAATAACAATTACGAACGAGAAGTGATTTCGATCCACATTGGGCGCAATATACTATCGGCCTTTGGGACACATCTAAGCGACGCTTGGAAAATCACCATTCAAAATAAACGCGACTCGCAACCAGGGCTACATTCACAGAACTATTTTGTCCCTAATTTCAACAAAGACATTCTCGATGCCACCAGTTCTTGTATCGGAATCTATACCGATTTTGCAACTATTTACGTCGGAAATAACGGTAAGGCTGATAGGTTTAATGAATTTAAATTGGCCGTTGATCTCGGAAATGAAGTTGGGTCTGCTTTAATTTGGAGAAAAAAAAGGTATGTTAATTTGAACGCCTCAAAAACTAGACCTCTCTTTTAATCATCTTATGCTTAGGGCCCAATATCATTGAAACACCGGTTTCTGTACGATCACCGAAGTTAAGCAACGTCGAGCCTGCTCAGTATCTAGTTGATTGACTGCTTGGAAATATCATGTGCTGTAAGCATGTATGTGAGAGTTGTATGGCTTACAGAAATTTCAAGTTGAAATACTGGTTCTCGTACGATCGCTGAAGTTAAGCAAGTTTGAGCCTGATCAGAACCTAGATGGGTGACAGCTTGGAAATATCAGCTAGTATGGCTTACGGCTATATCACGTATGATCACCGAAGTTAAGCAAGTTTGAGCCTGATCAGAAACTAGATGGGTGACTGCTTGGAAATATCAGCTAGTATGGCTTACGGCTATATCACGTATGATCACCGAAGTTAGGCAAGGTTAAGCCCGGTTGTATGGCTTACAGAAATTTCAAGTTGAAATACTGGTTTTCGTACGACTGCCGAAGTTAAGCAAGGTTTATTCTGGTCAGTAACTTGATGGGTGATGCTTGGAAATACCAAGGTAGTATGACTTACAGCTATATCTCGTATGATCACCGAAGTAAAGCAATGTGATTTATTCGACAAATATGACATAAATGTGTTATAAAATCAATGAAAAATAGCCATTTCGTTTCAACACTTCTTGTGTCATATCATAGTGCTGATGGTGAAGCGCCAGATGTCATGAAACAAAATTGTTAATATTCATTGATTTTTCGAATTTTCGAATAGATTATATTTTCTCTACTTTGTATTGAGCATTCTTTTATGGATAGTAGTTTTGGTTAATAGAATTTATTACGTATACATCAATCCTATACTTGCATATATATATATATATATATATATATATATATATAGAGAGAGAGAGAGAGAGAGAGAGGAGAGAGAGAGAGAGTGTGTGTGTGTGTGTGTGTGTGTGTGTGCACACATAAGTATTTGTCGATGCGCGGGCATCCAATTTTCTTTCGCATTTAACCCTTAGAATAAATGAATTCATAACTTTCCCTGGTGTATTTCTGAGAAATTTTATGTTCGTGAATACGAAACCCGGTCTTAGATTCCACATTACCCTTTACCTTAACATCCATCAAACAGACACACGCGTCGCGCGCACACATACACACATATATGTATGTGCATTTATATATATATATATATATATATATATATATATATATATATATATATATATATATAACGTCACTTGATAAGACACCATAATTGTCGAAAAGAATTGCAACATTTGAAGTGACATTTATGGCATGCATATGTCATAAATTTTAATATTTATATATATATATATATATATATATATATATATATATATATATATATATATATATCATCCCTGATCGCCCATGACAACTCTGAGATTCATGCACGATGCTATCTTCAGGTGTGGAGCATGACCCATCGTTATACAATTATAGTATTTGTCATTATAACAATGTTGGTGTAATTGTACATTCTGCTGGGATTACAGTTTATTAATTTTAAAATTATATTTCGCAGTTAATCGGGATTTATATACGTTTGTTAAAAAAGGAAATTGAACAGTTATATTATGAAATTGATTTAGATTTAAATAGAAAGTTAATTAAAGACAGATCACTTGTTCTTATTCTAAAACAAGCGGTATGTTATATTTATTATTATATATATATATATATATATATATATATATATATATATATATATATATATATATATATATATATATGTCAATCAACTCTAACGCAACAATGACTACTAGGGCTAATACTGCAAAACTCTTCCATGAACTTAACCCTCTCAGTAGTTACTGTGTATATTCGAAGAATTTATACATAAAAATTCGCTTCTCTTTCTACAGGGTGTTGATAGTTCAGGGGTAAAAATCTGAGTGGTACCAAATCAGTTGGGTTTTGATACCGACTTGGGGGTAATCGGATGTCTAGTCACGAAACAGTCTATCCGTGGATCATTTATATTGATATACATACATACATACATACATATATATATATATATATATATATATATATATATATATATATATATATATATATATATATATATATATATGTATGTCTGCGTCTTTATATATATATATATATATATATATATATATATATATATATATATATATATATTAAATATAAATGACAGTAGGAAAACTGTAGTTATTCCCAAAGCAAAAAACGAAATGAATGTAATTAAAGAACGTTAATAATAACAAAGAACAGAATGTTCTTAGCAATTAATCTATGCCTAGGCTTTTTCCCTATGTCACCTTTCTTAACAGAATTACTTCTCTCCCAAACAAGCGTACACAACAATATCGTAAAATGAAAAGAAAATTGTTGAATCCTCCAACACAGTTATAATGATAATATTCTCCACGCGTGACAATAACTGATGTTATTTTCAGTTAACAATATGAATATATATATATAGTTAAGTTATGAAAAACTTGATAATCCGTATGGGTAGTCCCAAGGAGGATGAAATCCTGAGAGCTCAGCGTAAATCCAGAGCTAATATTTTAAAGAAAAACAGACTACTTAAAGGTTCCATTATAATAATTATTTCACCAGAACCCTTTTAAAAGACGCTGGAACATCAGATAGCACTTCCAAAAAGATGAACCGAAAATTGGTCTGTTTTCTTTTAATATATATATATATATATATATATATATATATATATATATATATATGATGTTTTTGACGAAAACGAAATGAATTTAATTAAAGGACGTAACTAATAATAACAAAAAAAACAGAACGTTCTTAACATTTAATCTACGCCCAGGTTTTTTTCTTAACAAAATTACCTCCAAACAAATGTACACAACAATATCGAAAAATGAAAAGAAAATGGTTGAATCCGCCAACACAGTTATAATGATAATATTCTCCACACGTGACAATAACTGACGTTATTTTCATTTAACATTATTAAAATAGCGTTCTGTACATTTCTCCAGTTGCTAAGAACATTCTGTTTTTTGTTATTATTAGTTAGGTTCTTTAATTAAATTCATTTCGTTTTTTTGCTTTGAGAAAGCCCAAAATCAACGAAACGCGTCAGCAATAACTACAGTTTTCCTATTGTCATTTATATTTATAAATATTGTCTTTTCTACAGGTTAACTCTGAGAAATTTTCATATATATATATATATATATATATATATATATATATAAAAATATATAGAAAATAGGAAAAAAGAACTCGTTAGGTACATAATCAAAAGTTCTTTAGTATTTTTTTTATTACTTTTAAAAAATAGTGCTTGATACAAAAGTAGAGCATAAATATAATTATTTATTTAAAATATGATTCAACACGCTACATAAGAGTTCTCATTTTTCAAAACAAGAGCCGAAATCTTCAATATAATTATTTGAATTAAATTGAATTAAAGTAAGCCCTGTTCCATCTTCAAGCGAAATTTTTGAAGATAGAACAGAGCTTAGTAATTTAATTCAATTTAATTCTAATAATTATATTGAAGTTTTCGGCTCTCGTTTTGAAACATGAGAACTCTTATGTAGCGTGTTGGAATCATATTTTTAACTAAATATATAATTATATATATATATATATATATATGCGCATACATATTACGTTTTTATAGTGGGTACTTCGTATCTAAAACAGACGCGGTATTTTTGTGTATTTATATTCATTATTTCATAACTTCCCTGGTGGGGGATTTATGCGAAATGAAAGTCCAGGCATATGAACTTAGCACTTTGATTTATAATGTCATGTTTCAAATCTCCACAAATGTGTCTGTGTGTCTAAGTTTCCCTGAAGTGTAGGTTTGTGCAAATGACGTCTTTCGTATTTCTCTGCCACGCGCAAAAGACTGAAAGATGAAACTTCCGGCAAGCTTTTCCTTGCAATCAAATCTGACCGGAACAGCCACTCGATAGGCTGTCATGTATATTTTCAACTGATTTATATCCAGTCATGATAGGTGCATTTCGACATTTACTTACTCAGACGATAATTTCTTTATCACAGTTTTTTTTTTT
>CAHIKZ030000029.1:3192500-3217500 GCA_903632075.3 Acanthosepion pharaonis | reverse complement strand
ACCTACCTAGGTTTCACCTAAACGGATCGTCAGGGAAACTTTCCCTGACGATCCGTTTAGGTGAAACCTAGGTAGGTTTGTCTGGCTCACTAGGTGTATCTATATACACATATATATATATACACACACACATATATATATATATAAATATATAAGTGAACATAGAAGTCAACACTTTGAGGCGTCAGTCTGTTTCATGCTATATGCAATCGTCAGGCCACGTGTGCTGTTATTTTTCTAGGCTATTTATACATATACGGGTCAGTGATGCATTGTGGGTAGTCTATTATGGCGGTTTTTTTTACCGGAAGTCGTTTATTTGTTTATTTAGGTTGAATTTTTTTTCCTTGTTTTTATTTAATTTTATTTTTTGTTTCTTATTTTATTTATTTATTTATTTACTTATTTTTTAATCGGTGTTTTTTATTAACGTAGTAAAAATTTGTTTATATCACTTATTTAATAGTTTTGTTTTGGTTTGAGAATTTAATTAAAGCTATTTTTTTCCGTTTGGGGGTTGGTTGTTGTAGTTTTATTCTAACTATTATTTTGGCAGAAACAGTTTTCAATTTGTGTTTATTATCTTTCTTTGTTTTTTTCTAACGGTGACTTTATCGTTATATATATATATATATATATATATATATATATATATATATATATATATATCACACAATTCAAGTCCTGTAGGGTAAACTGGATATTATGTGTAAACAATTATCAAAATTATACTCGAGTAAATTGTGTATTTGCGTTTTATAATGGCGTAAATAGCCTTGCGAATCGCATGGATGCAATTCCCCACCCCAGCTAGGGGCTCAGTAGTTAGACTTGTCTAAATCATTATTATCGAAAAAAATAGTTTTGGGCTTTTACCTTGCGTTACTCACCTCAGATTTCCAAAGCATGATAGACCTCTCTTGAGTTTACACATCCCAATTCAACAATGTACATTGTCTTACAATTACATAAATATATTGCCATACTGATGAAAACAATAACATGATGACCTAACCAATCTCCGTTACCATATACCGGGTTATGGGATTCCCAATTTGGTGTAATAGTTAGCAAGATTGTCTCGCTTGACAAATTACGAATGAGTAGTGAGTTCGATATTTACTGGGTGCCCCATACTTTCGGCCTTGTGCCACATCTAAACTACGCTTGGAAAATCACAATACCGAGTTATTGAAAAATAAATACCTATTTTATGTATGATGATTGAACTCTCTCGTCACGTACAAAATATAATTAGACGGGTGAATTCGTCATACCTAAAATAAGGTGTTACTTTTCAATCACTCTGTACATTAAACTGAAGCTACAGCTGAAGATATAAGTATTCATAAAAATGAAAATTATAATAAATTGTTTCTTAAAATTATATTGTAAATCGTAGATGAAACAGACGAATAAATTAATAGAGAAATGTCATAATTATCAAAAATGCCCAGAAAATATTTCCTTGAACAGAAAAATATTAGATAAACACATAATTACAATAGTTAAAGAGTATTAATATATAGGTTGGAGTAATGGATAAGCTGCTTGGATTGAGGAATCAGAGGGCCGAGTTCGAATTCTAGTCGAATCCATTACATTCACTTATGTGCTAATATCCTTGGGACAGGTATGAATCCTCTTCTTCTCCCCACAAGCTATGGGTAAGTAGCCGGACAGACCGGGTTCAATAGCGGTTCGGATTGATGAATCGGAGAGCCGTGTTCGAATTCCAGTCGAATCCATTACATTCACTTATGTGCTAATACCCTTGGGAAAGGTATGAATCCTCTTCTTCTCCTCCCAGCTATGGGTAAATACCAGGAAAGACTGGGTTTTATAGCCTTGGATGGCAGCTGGTCTAGGATAAGGAAAACTCTGAGTTCGAAACTTGCGGAGGGCTGTTTGGGGTTCTTGTGGCATTTAGTGCACCTGGTCTCTGAATTCGGCCCTTCAA
This sequence comes from Acanthosepion pharaonis, assembly GCA_903632075.3. Classification (NCBI taxonomy): domain Eukaryota; kingdom Metazoa; phylum Mollusca; class Cephalopoda; order Sepiida; family Sepiidae; genus Acanthosepion; species Acanthosepion pharaonis. Next base: position 3,215,540 of record CAHIKZ030000029.1, on the reverse strand, counting down.
AAAGTGTGGCTGGTCTTGCACGAAACCTTCACCATTATAATCAAATCTCATGTGTTGTCGGGCTATCGGTTTCCTGGGAACTGATCTGCTTCATCCTCATACGTCGAATTTGACGGGAGAGTCGACTATATATATATATATATATATATATATATATATATATGACAGACTCTCCCGTCGTTTGAGTGTCTTTCAGTTCAGATATTAATCCTGTACCTGTCGCGTTAACTCTCTTGCTAGTAGACTTGTTGTTCAGGTCGAATAGCAAAGAAGGTACACAGAATTGAACTGAAGACTATCCACACAAAAGATTGGTTTACAGTAGTTAAGGCTTGTATAGAACCAGCCACACTTTTTGGAAATGATGATAACAAGGAGTTGGTGCAAATATTAGGTTGGTGCAAAAATAATGTTGTTTTTTAACGTTCAACTTCAAAAGATCATAACTCCTTTCATAATAAACTTTATTAATCGAAACAATAAACCAATACAATCGACACATTTTTGCCAACGAGAAACAAGTTTATTTATCCAATTAGTATAGAAATCCGGAGTTCTGGAAGCGATGAAGTCATTGAAGGCCGATTCGGCATCATCTCGGCTTTTGAAGCATTTTTCGCGCAGGAAGTAGTCGAGATGCTTGATAAAGTGATAATCGGTGGGCGAGAGGTCCGGTGAATATTGCGGATGAGGCAGTCTCGTAGCCCAATTCGTTCAGCTTCTGCAGGGTCAGTTGAGCAACATGCGGGCAAGCGTTGTCATGGAGGAGAATTGGTCCCTTCATATTGACGAATCTCGGGCACATACGTTGGAGCTTCTGGTGCATTTCGTCAATTTGTCGGCAGTACTTCTCCGCCGTAATCGCTTCGCCCGGATTCAAGAAGCTGTGATGGATGAGACCGGCCGCAGACCACCAAACAGTCACCATGACCTTTTTTGGTGCAATTTCGGCTTCGGGAAGGGTTGTGTAGCTTCTCCGGCATCCAACCACTATGCCGAACGTCGCCGGTTGTCGTAGAGGATCCACTTCTCATCACACATCACAATCCGCTCGAGAAATGGGTCGTTTTTGTTGCGCAGAAGAAGCGTAGAAGACACCTCAAAACGACGATTTTTTTTATTTTCGTTCAATTCATGCGCTACCCATTTATCCAACTTTTTGACTTACCTATTTGCTTTAAATGGCGAACGACTGTTGAGTGGTCGACCTCGAGTTCAACAGCAACTTCTCGTGTGGTTTTGCGAGGATCGGCTTTAATTAAGGCTTTCAAATGTTCGTTATCAACCGCAGTCGGCCGGCCGCGACCATCTTCATCTTCGAGGTTCTCGTCACCATGGCGAAATTTCTTGAACCACCGTTGTGCCACACGTTTGTTAGTGGTTCCTGGGTCAAACGCATCATTGATATCACGAGCTGTCTCGACAGCTTTTCGGCCTAGTTTGAACTGGAACAAGAAAATCGTGCAGATTTGAATTCTGTCCATGCCGTCGAAAAGCCTGCAAAAAAATGAAGGAAGAGATTACGAACGGTAACGAATAACACGATTCGATAGAGCGAAAAACGCGCTTCAAAATTATATATAACATGGTTATATATATATGTTAAAACTTGACTAATGCATGGAATTATAATGCAACACAAAATGTACTTAGAACAAAATGTATTGAAACAAGAAAGTGTACACAATATTTACATATAGTCTTCTGTATATTCCTGGTAAAACCGTTCCTGGAGAATGTGTCGACTGAGTCGCAGTCGGGCAGAGTCTCTGGTTGAATCTCTTGATTCCTTCCTCTCTTCCCGGTACCAACCATATTTATATGGTCGATACTCCACTATGCAAATTAGGTGGATCTTACCACAACAATATATCAAGGAATTCATTCAGAAATCATATATAAAAGAAACATATGTGAGAAAAAGACATTATTTTTGCACCAAACTAATATTTGCCACGAACACAATGAACACAACCATCAGGTTTTATTATCACGGAGTAATACCTCTCCGTTACTAGCAGTGACCGGCGTCTCTCTCTCTCTCTCTCTCTCTCTCTCTATATATATATATATATATATATATATATATATATATAAACCTAAAGATTATATGATTAAATATTTACTAAAGGTATCTTAATTCCAATTGTTAAAAAAGTTTGCTCTGTTTAATGAAAATAAATATTGATCGGCCATTTTTCAGTCAGTTTTAACATATTTCAAATTCCGTATTGTGTTAATAGGACTAGGTGGATTATATCAATGCATTACTACCTGTATGTATTTAATGTACATAGATTAGTAATCCAAAATTACCTCATTCAGAAAATAGCCTTTTCGATCTACAAGATTTTGTTGTGGGCCTTTTATCAATTCAGACATGTTAGGAAATGAGATACTAGTTGAAAATTTAAACATTTCAAGAGTAAAAGAAGACGAGTAAGATAGAAAAGAAGAAAGAAAAAGGAAAAAAGAAAGAGAGATTAGAAAGTATGAGCAGCAGATGAATGTCTAGCCATAAGTTGACATAGGTTTCCAATATTCGAGTGAGAATCTAGACATTAAAGGAAGAAGAAGATACATGAAAGGAATAAACATCTAACATCTCAGAGTTCTCCATAATTTACCTAAACTTAATATTCATGTAGATTTCTTAAATTTCAAAATTTAGAAAGAATAAAGTGTTCGTTGCACTTGTCTGTAAATACTTGTAACAAAATAAATTCCTTGCATTTGCATTGATAAGGCAGATTAGAGGATAAAACGCGCCTACTAAAGTAAGATTTTTTTTTTTTTTTTTTATATATGTGTGTGTGTGTGTGTGTGTGTGTGTGTGTGTGTGTGTGTGTGTGTGATATATACATATAAATAAATATATATATATATATGTATAATGATTTATATATTATATGCATGGTACTTATTAGAAAGCGCTCAATATCAGAGAGAGAACATATTTGGTTGGATAGATGTGAGTTTGTGACCCTGGGTTTGTCTGACGAACGCTAAAGCGTGAAACCCAGGGTCACAAACTCACATCTATCCAAATCTATATATATATATATATATATATATATATATATATATATATGTGTGTGTGTGTGTGTGTGTGTGTGTGTGTGTGTGTATATATATATGTGTGTGTGTGTATATATATATATGTGTGTGTGTGTGTGTATATATATATATATTTTCGATACAGAAAATTTTCTTGTGGACCTCATCAATTCAGAGAGGTTAGATGCTTATTCCTTTAATGTATTTCCCTTTTAAGAATAAAGATAGTAACATATATATATATATATATATATATATATATATATATATATATATATATATATATATATATATATATATATATAATGGATTGTCTCCTCTTTCTTCGGTTTCGACGTATGAGGATCTGACAACTATGAAATTTTGTGCGATAATCTTAAGTGGAACTTAATATCCGCTAGTGATTTACAAAGGAGACCACATATGGAGCAAGCGTGAAAATTGTGAGAGGAGATCACTATTCGATTGGCTGACCGTTTAGATCTTGCTCTGGCTTCTCGACGATTAAAATAAGCAGATTGAAATCTGTCGCATCCACTAAACTCTCCATTCTACCCGTTCTAAATCTAAGCGCTCAAGGGTGTTATGTGGTATATTGACAGCTGACAAGTTGCTTTTCCGCTTATATATATATATATATATATATATATATATATATATATATATATAAAAGTGAACATAGAAGTCAACACTTAGAGGCGACAGTCTGTTTCATGCTATATGCAATCGTCAGGCCACATATGCTGTTATTTTTCTCGGCTATTTATATATATACGGGTTAGTGGTGCATTGTGGGTATTATATATATATATATATATATATATATAAAAAATCCGGGTTTTACAAAACAGTGTTCAATGTAAATTTACAGACCATAATATTATAAATTACTAATTTATGGCAATTCCTGTGTAGCGATTATATATATATATATATATATATATATATATATATATATATATATATAAGATAAAAAAACGATAAATTCCGAAAGGCATGAGCCTACCGTCGATGATGCGACGACAAAAAATGCAGTAAAACTATCTACACATTTTGTCAATCGCCATGTCAGACTTTTTCTATAAAAGTATGACGGTCAAAATCAGTTAAAAATGCGTGAAGGGTAGAACGAAATATATAAGTTGTCTGCAAATAAACCTTTAAATGACGAGTCATAAGATCGAGCAGCATTTAATCAATCATAAAAGAACCAATCAGCGATAAATAATGACGCCAGAGTCAAATGATCATTCAAGGTCACGAGTCTTCAAGAAATTTATTCAAGGTCATTCAAAGTCAATTATACCTGAAAGTTAAAACGGTGATAATCAATTTTGCAGCCCGTTTACTAGGAATCTTCTGTATATATATACACACACATACATACATACATACATACATACACACATACACACACACATATATATATATATATATATATATATATATATATATATATATATATATATATGTATGTAAGTATGTATGTATGTCGTGTCACAGCATGGGATAATTGTCAACATACAAAATGTTTAACATCCAAATAAACACTAAACTAATTGGGGTTTTCTCCTTATTTTAAGATAAGACATTTACCCATTTTGACATCATTTGTCGTAAGAGTCACTGATAAATCTTTCCAGTTATTCTACGAAAGATATAACAGGTTAAAATCGTTTTATGTCAGCCCCACTCTCTTCTCAAATGAGCAAAGTTGAAAGAAAATATAACATTCAGTTCTTCAGTACAAACAGTCATATTTTGGCTTTCCTCTTCATAATCCATCCAATAACTATCAAGAGAAAGCTGAATAAATTTAAAAACGAGAGAAACGAAGAGAGAAAAACGGGATCAGATGATCATAACAGCAAGACGTAAAATCATTTCAATTTAGAGATAAAGAGATCAATTAAAAAACATTCAATTCAGTCCATAAGATTTCGCACGTGAGAGAGAAGTTTCATATATGACAGTTCAAAGAGCTATAAAAAAAACAACAAAAAGAATCTCGTACGTGAAACGTGTATGGTAAATTGCTATTACAGGACAGAAAGTTAGAAGATTAGAGAGGGCGAAGATCATCCAGAATAAGTTGGAAAATGATCCTGGAATGCTACACGTAGAACCCCCCGCACACATACACAAACACACAGATATGCACGCAGACACACACACACACACACACACACACACACACACACACACACATATATATATATATATATTTGAGCTTAATTTAAATCTTCATGAGATTCCAATAATTAACTTTGATTAATTAATGATGAAAAAGTCATTTTCGTTTATGATCGATTTCATTAAGATTCGTCTGTTAATATTGGAGTGTAATTATACATTGTTATTGCTCAAAGTAGTGTCCAGTAATGTTATAAAAATCTATGTGAATTCCTGTAAGATATCTTTAATCATTTCTAAGATACAACAGCTCATAGCTTAATCTAACAGCTGGAGAATTTTTGGTGTTACAATCACTATATATATATATATATATATATATATATATATATATATATATATATATATATATATATATGTAAAAGTTTAATGCTCAGAGTTGAATAAGACCAGGAAACAGTAGTATTAAAAAAATGATCAATACGCGCGTGAAAAAAAAAAATAAGAATAACATGTACAGCACTTAAATTTAAAAATCAGAAGGTCAATTGAATCCGCTACCATAGTTTCAACCTTACGTCATCTTCAGGTGATTTTTATCAATTGACCTCCCAACGCTTTTCAAAAATCTAACGGACTCTATAATAGTTTTAATATATATATATATATATATATATATATATATATATATATATATATATATATATATATATAAAGAAAGAACAGTAAGATATAAAATCCGGTGTTCTTACAGATATTTTATTTTTACAAAATAGTGCTCAATGTAAATTTACAGACCATTAATATTATAAATTAATTGATCTAAAAACCATATTTTAAATCAATTATATATATATATATATATATATATATATATATATATATATATATATATATATATATATATATAAACAAAAGCCCGGCTTTAGGCGTGATAGAAAGTGAGTAGAAGGATGTGAGGAATGAAGGAGAAGAAGGCGAAAAAGAAAAGCAAGAAAACAACTTGTAAGATGGAATTTTTATAAAAAATGCGAAGCCTTATAATTATATTTACATTATTCGGACTCTTGTTCTCATGTTTGTCGCCATATTTGTCACAACGTTTCGATCTTTGTACTCTCCGGCCTTCTTCAGGTGGTTGGAATGTCGAACTGAACCCTTTATTTCGCTCGCTGGCTAGACTGTTCTAGTTGCACATTCCATGTCTATTGTATGTCAGTATTAGTTCTCACCCGTTAATTCGCCTCTCCAAGTTTTTAACCATGTATTGAATGCGCCCTCTTTGGCTCCTTTATCCACTGTGCCATGAGTCTTTGAGTTTGAATATCTGGGTATTATAAACCTAATGTCTTCAGCAACATTTTTTACCAGTGCTCATATTGCAATTTGTGCAGTTATCATTGCATGTTTTTACCAATTTTTACGTTGCTGTTATCGCTTTTCACTTGTACTCCTTATTACTGGTTCCCATTTAAATAGACAGATGCCATATATCAATCACAACTATATTTGCAACCTCTGCCAAGAGGAAAAATTATCAAAATGACATTTCAGGATAAAAATAAAGACCTTCTGAACCAGAAATCTAAGGTCTCAAGTCCTTACATATATTCGAAAAAATCTTCATAAGCAAATATAAACCTGAATAAAAAAAAATGTTTTTTTTTCAATTTATCCCCGCCCGCAACGATACATTTATAATACCCTCGCTTTTCTGCAGGGGTACATGAAATATGAATAAAATTTTTATGCAATAAATATTAGATGAATTTGAATTATATAATATTGTACATCCAGAAAGGTAATGTACAAATAAAACAAACACCCACACATTTTTGAATTATGAATTGAACACTTTAAAAATATATCCAAACATTGGCCAGACTCTATTATTTCCTACTATTTTTCTTTATAGTATTACATATATATATATTTTATTTTATTTTTTTTTCCCCAATTCCTTATTGTACATTTTTCTGTATAAATTTTGAATCTCCCGTTCAACGGGAGAAGCGGGAGCGAAACCGGTTGCTTCGCCCTCGTTGATGTGTTTTTTTATTTTTTCTTATTTTTTGTGTTTAATATATCTTGTAATATTAACTTTTATACTTTTATTTTCGATATATATATATATATATATATATATATATATATATATATATATATATATATATATATATATATAATGATGATGATGATGATCGTAAAAGCGTGAAACCCAGGGTTATAAACTCACATCCATGCAACTAAAGATGTTAGCTCTATCACTGAAACTGAGCGCAGTCCAATAAATACCATATATATAATATATAAATAATATATATATATATATATATATATATATATATATATATATATATATATATACACATATATATATATATATGTGTGTGTGTGTGTGTGTGTGTGTGTGTGTGTGTGAAAGTGCTCAATAGCTTGTCTGATGATCACAAAAGCATCAAACCCATGGTTATAAAATATCCATATAATATATATATATATATATATATATATATATATATAAGTATATAATTGGTATATACGGAATGAATTCCAATAACCAACAATTACTATTCTTAAAACAGTGCTCAATGCAAAGTTTTTTCTAGAGCAGATATAATTATTATTTATAAAAAATTATAACATAAGCATGTTATATAATCACTACAAAAAATAGCTATTTTGTTTCAACACCCCTCGGATTTGTTTTTTTTATCTTCAACATAATCACTTGATAAGACACCGAGGGTGTTGAAACAAAATGGCTATTTTTGTAGTGATTTTATAACATACTAATGTTATAATTTTTTTTTATCTTCAACATAATCATTGTATAAATAATAATATATATATATATATATATATATATATATATATATATATATATATATATAAGAAAAGTGTATATAAATATAAATAAATATATATATGTATAATTATTTATATATTATATATGCGGTACTTATTAGAAAGCGATCAATATCAGAGATAGAGCTAACATATTTGGTTGGATAGATGTGAGTTTGTGACCCTAGGTTTCACGCTTTAGCGATAGGGTCACAAACTCACATCTATCCAACCATATATATATATATATATATATATATATATATATATATATATATATATATATATATGGTGGTCTTTCTCGTCCTGTTTGACGTATGAGGTCAATCTCTTCAGTTCCTAGAAACAAACTATCAGACACCTGCACATATGATTTAATCATCGAGGTAATGGCATTGTCCAGAACCAACCACACTTTCTGAAGAGACAAATACAGCGATCTTCTTCACAACGTGTCACAAGTTCCCCAAACGACTATTTGCAGGATTTGAATTCAGATCTCAGAGTTCATTCTTCTTGACTAGCTGCTGGAATTCGAACTCGGCTCTCCGATTCCTCAATCCGATCCGCTATCCATTACTCCCCTGTAAATATCATCGGTGTTTTTTTTATTTCCTTTTCTTTTTCTTTTTTTTTTTTTTTTTTCTTACTAAATAAGATCGCCAAGAAGAATTATTTCTGGTTCTAATGAGAAGAATTTTCCAGAGGGTTCGGTTCCAAATTTTCTATACTTAATGATCGTCTTCATACTATGGACAAATCTTATTATCAATAAAAGCATAAATAAAAAAAATCTCATGAATAAAAAAAATTCCGTGAGTGTGCTGAAATGTTGTCGGCCCAATTAAGAGATTAACCTAGGGTTATGCAATGTCCATCCAATTTCGCATATTCGCCCCACAGGTAAACACATTTGGTACATCGATTCCCAAATATTCTTGAGCAGTTCCCTCAAATTCTGTACATGGTTCACTGAAATACCAATTTTTGTATATACGTAAACTCACCTGTTGTTATTATTCAATATAAACACACAAACACACACACACACAAACACGCACACACCCATATTAAGACATGTTTCGTTGTAAATTTTAGACCTGTTCTGTCTACTTATTTTCGATAAGATCCCTTCATACACGTGAATAAATTTTTGATGTCATTATTGAAGGACGAGATAAAATCGCCGTATTTATATATATTTGTTTTATTTCCAAGTACTTTCGACATATCTATGGCATCATCAGAGTATTGCTTATTAGAAAATAGATATTGTAGTTTTCATTATTGTCAGAGACAAAATGTTGTGTTATCTGAAATTTAAGTAATGCTGCGTCAGCTTTCCTCACTAAATTTGCAAGAAATTTAGTGGTCTTTTACAAAACGAAATATTAAATGCATTGGTTGCTTACCGTAGTGAGACTAACTATAACGATGAATTAAAAATGCTACTTTAATTCGCTGAGAAGAAAATGGTTACAAAGTCTCTCAATCGCCAATTCCTCCACAGAAAATATGCGTCCAGTTTTTTTTTTTTTTTTTACGTTTCACCATTCTTGACAGATCATCTGTTATCACATCGTGTGATATTCATTGGCAAAAATGCTGAAAACACAAACAAAAAGAAAATAATCTAAATGAAATAGGCTAGATTATATATCCAAAACAAATATGAAAAAAAAAACTCATTCGTGCGTATTAGAACAAATAAAGCTAGTGCGACGAAACCTGCCACGGCAATACATGTCCACTTCGTAATAAACTTCTTTCCACGAACGTTTTTCTGATATATGAAAATATACTGTTACCTCATATATATATATATATATATATATATATATATATATATATATATATATATGAATGATAGAATTAGGAGGATTTGATAATTATATTTAATTAATTCATCGAGTCTGAAATAAGCCTCAACAGAATGCAGAAAGCACTGGGCGGCCGTTTCGTCCTATATTTGGGACTCATCAGCAGTGTGCATCCATTACCGAGAATCGAAACCCTGACAGTTGGGTTGTCAAGCAAACATCATACCAACTGTACCAACGGGGCCTCGGTGACGAAGACGAAACGGCCGTCCAGTGCTTCCTTTCGGCTCTACTGAGGAAAAAAATGTTTTTAAACCATTTATTCTACATTCACCACCACCACTTGATAAAACAGCAGGAATGTGGCAACGAAATGGCTATCTTTGTAGTGATCTTATGAGATATTTATGTTATTATTTTCAAAGAAATTTTCATTCCTGTCAAACCGTGAATTGAAGGTCGTTCTCAACGGATTCTCCTCCAGTTCCTATCCCACGAACGCAGGTGTTACCCAAGGCTCCATTCTTGGCCTCACTCTATTCCTTATTTTCATCAACGACCTTCCTGACGCCATAGATTCCCAAGTTGGCATCTACGCGGACGACACTACTATTTACTCCTGCCTCAAAAACAAATCTAGTGTCGGTGACAAAACTAACCTTGCTGCTCGTCTTGAAATGGACTTCCAATCGGTTGGTAATTGGGGCAAGATTTGGCTGGTCAACTTTAACGCCTCAAAAACTAAACTGCTCTATATTAATCACCATAGAGATCCTTCTCTGCACCCCCATTAGAATGTTTGATAGTCAACTTCTTGAGAGCAGCTCTCTGCGTCTGATCTGTCTCACGTTGACTGCTGACCTGAGATGGAACAAATACATTGAGTCAATTGCTTCGTTCACCGCAAGGAAGATGGCGCGCCAGGAAATTTTTCTCCTCGGAATCGATACTTCAAATATACAAATCAACCATTCGCCCTTGAATGGAGTATTGCTGCCATATATGGTCTGGTGCCCCTTCTGTTTACCTCGGAGTTCTCAACAAGATCCAGAGGCGGATATGTAATATAATTGGCCCTGATTTGGCATCTCGTCTACAGTTGCTCGCTCACAGACACGCCGTCGCCTCTCTCTGTCTTTTTTACAAATACATGGTAATTGCTCCGATGAGCTGCTTTCACTGGTTCCCAGACTCCATGAATTCAAGCGCCCTACGAGGCTGGCATCCCGCTCTCACCCTTTCACTGTAGAAACTTTTAAATGTAGCTGTCTCTTCTACTCCAATAGCTTTATATCTCGCACCTATCGCCTGTGGAACACCCTTCTCTATTCCAGTTTCCCTGAGAGCTATAATCTCCAACTATTCAAATCAACATCTCCAGTTACCTTGATCTATCCACTATCCCTCTCCTCACCCTTTATTCTATCAATCCTATCTGATCTCTCTCCAAATCTACTGCAACCCCCCTGCATCCTAGTAGCTTCACGCCTTGCTCAGGGCGTAATGTTAATATATATATATATATATATATATATATATATATATATATATATATATATAAAAAAACACCTAAAACCTTCGAATAAAAAGATCCCAAACGAAGAAAGAAAGAATATATATATATATATATATATATATATATATATATATATATATATATATTATATATATATTTTGAACAATAAAAAATAAAAAAATTAAAATCTTTAGACACATTGAGTTGTAGATTAATATTCTTTCGTTTTTTTTTTTTATTTTATTATTATTCCATTTAGATTCCTCAACTAGTTTCGACCAAAATGGCCATCATCGGGAGGAGAAATATTTCTGCTTGGTGGTAGCACTAAACTACAGAAATATATATATATATATATATATATATATATATATATATATATATATATATATATATGGATTGGGCCATTTTTCCGTATTACATGATTTAGTTAACAGTTCAAACATAATACGTACGGAAAGGGTTTATTAATTAAAATATCTCACATTCTATTCTGTCTTCTCTTGCTATCGTTATGACAAACTTAGTCGAATTTTTATGGATTGAAGGCGAAAATATCCTTACCCATGTTTTATATCTCATTCACAATAGCGATTTTCTGTCCGTACAGAAAGTGAGGTTTGGCTAGGAAAATGTGCTAATATTATGGTCGATTTTACTGCTTTTAATCTACAATCTTTCATGAATCTCTAACGTACATTCATATCTGCTCAAAGCGTATGCAAATGTAAACCAATGACGTCACGCATTATAAAAAGAATGTATAAACATAAAAATGTCTTAAAAATTAATTGTCGGACTTTGTCCATTTCATAATGTGTGACGTCATTTGTTTACATTTGATACGCCATGAGTAGATATGAATGTACGTGAGAGATTCTTGGGAGATTGAAATTCAAATACAGTAAATTCTACCCTGCTAAGCGAACGCTCCTCTGTGGCCAAATCGGTTAAAGGCACGTCAAACTAAATGACGGTTCCGTATAGTATACAGTTTCGAATCCTGTCCGAGGACGAATATTTCTTGTGAAAATTTCTCGGACATTCAGGACGGTAAATGAGGTTTAATTCTGTTTATTATAAACAGAGCATTTACTTAAATATTTGTATCTATAAAAGGAATGTATAAATATAAAAATATCTTAAAAAATAATTGTCGGTCTTTGTCCATTTCACAATATATATATTGTTACGGTTTTTTGGGTATACGACGTATGTAACTAGTGAGCGAGTCAGAATGACTTATTTCCCTTTATAGTCGACCAATAGAAGGTTGACCAATCAGAAGCCGCCCAACACTGTATCCGTCGTGTATAAAGGCGGCCATCTTTGTTTTACCAGAGGCAACTTGTCCGGCGAACAGGACAGACGGAAGAACTACGCTCTGCTAGCTTGCTACGATATCCACTGCGAACCTGCACTACGATTTCCTACTGTCTCCGAAATATTCACTGCCAACCTCTGGATTCTATACTCGAAGACGACCGTCATGAAAATGTCTAACATATATATATATATATATGTGTGTGTCTGTGTGTGTGTCCGTGTATCACAAGAATGCTACGTTTATTAAAATAATTAATTTAAACAGAGAGTTCTTGCGAGTGCACCTATCGATTGTTTTTTTTTAGAAAATGTATTAACCATTTTCAAATATCTCTTTTTCTAATGTTGTATTCTCCACCTTTTCTTTGGTTCTCTTGGGCGATGGCATCAGTTAATACACTGTTGTATATCTCCTCTCTGCCATCTTCGGCTCGGTTAGCGAAATGTTTTTGAAGTTCGGAGATGAAAGAGACGTCAATAAAGGTGATTTTAACTCATATCTAGATTTATTCTCCACTTCGACGTGTGCATCTTCTAACTATCCAGGGGGATGCTCTCCCAACTGGGGAGCACTTTTCAGACACGACATAACACATCTACATTCTACGACGTGTAAAACTTAACTCCCAGAAATCCCTTTCCACATCCAAATTTCGCACGTTAGTTTTAGCCAATCAAAAACACCTTCTTTTATTTTTCAGAAGAGAAATACAATTCTTTAAAAAAATAAGTCTGCTAGTCTATTATTTAAAGCTACATGTAATTAGGAATAAAAGTTTTTAAAAAAGAGAGGAAAATGTTTAAATCAATATTCAAGTAATTTTAAAATTATATATATATATATATATATATATATATATATACATGTAAGCAAATATATGGGTATAGATCCGACAGTATGACAGTCTTTTCATGTTGAATTAAATATAGTCTAATGTTAATTATGTTTTATGAATATGTCCTGAAGATGGTCTACTAGACCGAAACGTCCGACGTTGACATTATATTAACATTAAACCAGCATAATTGCATATTAGGATTTTTGTCTGTTTTTTCCGTATATTTTTCTTCATATATATATATATATATATATATATATATATATATAAGCAATTAAGAAAGTGGACCCTAAGGTTAACAACGAACGGTTACATTATATTTCCTGCTTGAACGTAATCTTCAAGCCTGAAGAGTGAAACAACTACTAAATGTTGTTTAATACTGTTTATCATAACCAGGGCATTTACTTAAATATTTGTATCTATAAAAGAATGTATAAACATAAAAATGCCTTAATATATATATATATATATATATATATATATATATATATATATATATATATAATACTCTCTGATATTTTCCTGTAGTGAATCACGTTTTCTTTCCTTCTATATTCCTTTATCGTTTGTGTATTGTGGCCATTTGTTTTTAATTTGTTGTAATGGAGAAAATAATAAAGAATGATTTGCAAAACAATTGCGAGAACCTCATAATATATACAACATATATTTCACATGGATGCCATGTATGACTTTCCAAAACGATTAGAAATGTTTAAAATGTCAGCTGCATAAGCACATTTTATTCGATCAATGACTAAAAATGGCTTTGGTCAAATGAATCTTACATGTTTTAACGAGGACAATGCCTCAGCAGATCTCTTGGACTGGTTTTAGACAATAAACAGAGAACTGTAGCTAATAATAGAAACCAAGTCTCTTGATGACTTTCAACAAAACCAATAATTAAAATACATCGCACATGTAACTAAAAATGAAAAAAGGCGATGAATTTTAAAATTACGTCACAAACAAGTTCAGGAAATAGATTGGATTTAAGTAACCTATTTTCCTTTCAAGAGATATTCTTTCAAATAAATGAAATCAAGTTCAAGTGAAAGATGCACTGGTTGCGCTGTCAATGATTGTCTAATTAGAAGCAAAGGGGGAATATTAGCATTACCATTAACATTAATGTTCGCAATAATATGACACAGATGTTGAATTTCAACAGGACTCCAGAAAACATGTTAATGAGACACCCGCATTAACACTGGACAACGGTCACTGGACTTGCGAAAACAATTTTCTTGAAATACTGTTTCGTAAGAAGCGATAATAACGCTAAATATTTATACAATTTTTGTCCTCAGTGTCGTTGCCATATTCACGACGTTTCGGCCGTTGTATGCTCTGGCCTTCTTCAGGTGATTGTAATTGCAAAATAACCCTTTTCACCCACTGTAGGAGATTGTTCTAGTTCCACGTACCATGCCACTTCCAGAGGATTACTCTCAGTAATTTCCCCTTAAACTCAACGCAGCAAATTTTTGTTCACCTTAGCTGTTGCCATGTATTGAACTCACATTTATTTGCGTCAAGTCACTGCATTACCAACGCTTTTATCCACTGGACCATGCCATCTGAAAAAAAAGTCTGATCGTACAACAGCCGAAACGTCGTAAATATGGGAGCGAACGTGAGGACAACAGGCCGAATAAAATAAATAGTCTAAATAAATACAATAACACCTCTCAGAAAAATATGTAGATCCTGAAGAATGTCGGAGCATACATCGGCCGAAACGGCACGAATATAGCAGCGAAGATGAGGGCAACAGTTCGAGCAATGTAAATAGTTCAAATAATTACCATACCTCATCTCACAAATATAGATAGATCCTGAAGAAGGCCGGCGCGTACAAAGGCCTAAACGGCGTGCATATTGCAGCAAAGATGAGGACAATATTCAAAACAATTTAAATAATGTAAATAATTACAATATTGCATCACAGAAATACAGGTCGATCCTGAAGAATCCTGGGCGTACGAAGGCCGAAACATCGTGAATATGGCAGCGAAGGTGAGGGCAACAGGCCGAAGAATTTAAATATTGTAAATAATTACAATATCGCATCTCAGAAATATAGGCAGATCCTGACGAATGCCGGGGCGTACAACGGCCGAAACGGCGTGGATATTGAAACGAAGATGAGGACAACAATCTGAACAATGTAAATAATGTAAATAATTGCAATACCTCATCTCAGAAATAGAAACATATAACGCTAAATGTTCGATCAATATATGCCTAATATTTCCATATAAGTGGTTAATATCGTCGTTTCTATTATCAAATTTACTTCTAAAATCCAATTAATGTGTATTTACTGATATAATACATGCGAACTGTTCATCATTATCTTTTGTTACATAAGGTTCATAAATCAATAATCCTGTTGAAAGCGTGCATTGCACTGCATTTCAACCGAAACTAGGAAATTGGGCTGTTATCTGAACCCCAAACAACAAGGAAGATATCGATTTTTGGAAGGTACCCAAGAGAACTAATGTTGAATGTACTGGGATTTAAATGAACAATTTTGATGCCTACTTTAGCTTATTCCAAAATGTTTTTTTTTCCTTCTACTGGTTTCTACAATGACAATAGGATTTGACATTATCCTGAACAAAATCTCCAACAGCCCCAGGCATTGGATTTAAAAAGGAGTGCAAATATGATCTGGATACAAAGGTATATCAAAATATTCCTCCGTCTTGAGTATGACGATAAACTACATCCGCATCCTGGGTAAGACGATAAACAAGATCCGCGTCCTGGGTAAGACGATAAACTAGATCAGCGTCCTGGGTAAGATGATAAACTACGCCCGGCAGCAAGGCCTCTGATCAGAAGTTTTTGAGGAGCGTGCATCCACCTCTTAATTGCAGGTGCTCCCAGGTCCACCCTGACCCGGGGCTTTAGTATATTTTAAAGTTCAAGCTATGGGCAAATAGTTAGCCTCTAAACTGAGGTCAAAACACTATGAAAGTGTAAAAATAGGTTTTTAATAGCAGTAACACATTTTTTTTGGAAAAATTATTACCAGCAGTATATTTTTGAAAAAGAACAAATATTACCATCAATACACTTTTGGGAAAAAATATATATATTACGAGCAATATATTTTTGGAAAATAAACATTAGTGTAATAAAAGTTTTGTCGGCATTAAATAACCCATTAATGTTGATATGCCGTAAAACAAAACAAAACAAATCACACCAAACCAAAATATTCCTATGTAAAATGTGATCTTGGATTGTAGCATGTTTACTACAATCGAATGATTGACTAATTTGGTTTATTCTTTACGGCTTATGAACATTTTGCAAGATATTTAAAGCCATAAAAATATTACATTTTTTAATCGTTTCATCCCAAGCAAGTCGACATTGCCACTAGAAGGTAAGGGGTGTTATAGCGAGTTTCTTTTCTCTTTCTTTTTTCTTTTCTCTTGTGTTTTTTCCCCTTGTGTTTCTTTTCTCTCCTTTTCTTTTCTCTTGTGTTTCTTTTCTCTTTCCTTTTTTCTCTTGTTTCTTTTCTCTTTCCTTTTCTTTTTTCCTGTGTTTCTTTTCTCTTTCCTTTTCTTTTTTCTTACGTTTATTTTCCCTGTCCTTTTCTCTTGCGTTTCTTTTCTCTTTCCTTTTCTCTTGTGTTTCTTTTCTCTTTCCTTTTCTTTTTCCTGCGTTTCTTTTTTCTTTTCTTTTTTTTTCTTACGTTTTTTTCCCTGTCCTTTTCTCTTGAGTTTCTTTTCTCTTTCCTTTTCTCTTGTGTTTCTTTTCTCTTTCCTTTTCTTTTTTCCTGTGTTTCTTTTCTCTTTCCTTTTCTTTTTTCTTGCATTTCTTTTCTCTTTCCTTTTTTCTCTTGTGTTTCTTTTCTCTTTCCTTTTCCTTTCTCTTCCGTTTCATTTTTCTCTTCTCTTTCATTCTCCTTCTTCTCTTCTCTTTCCATTTCCTTTTTCTTCTTTTCCGTTTCTTTTTTGCTCTTCTCTTTCCATTTCCTTTTCCACTTTACTATCTATTTCCTCTTCTCTTTCCATTTCTTTTTCTTTTTCTCTTTCTCTTTCCATTTTTCTTATATTCCTGTTCCTTTTACTTCATATTCATTACTTTTTGTTTCTTTCTTTCGTGTGCTCATCATATGATCAAATTTCTTCTCCAAGCACATTTTAATGACTGAAAATTATTTTGCCATTCCTGACCATTACATTTTTTGTAATCGTTTAATCCCATGCAAGTCAATATTAGAACGCAAGGCGGGGGGGGGGGGCTATACAACGAGTAAAAGAGAAAGAAAAAAAAAACATTATTAATCATAACTGAATGATGGACGAAAAAGGAACAGGGTTCAAATCGGTAGAAGATAGCGATTGACATTGTTTTTAACTGTTTTTTTTGAAAATTATAGCAATTAGAGGACACAAATATAACAGGTGATAAGCTCGAGAAAATAAAATGTTAGAATAGAAGTGGTGGTTTCATCTAGCTGGTTCAACGGTGGGGCCCTAATTTCCAATCGAGTTACATGCTTAAATTCCTGTAGCTTGGACACCAGAAACACCTCAGATTGAAGCTGATAAATTGTGCATCCCTGATTTTGAGTAAGAAATCGGATCATACCGGAGTTTTAAGACGGTTGTTTTTTGTGTTTTTGTTTTTAATTTGAAGAATGAATTAGCCAAAGCAATTTGAAACTCATTTTTAGATACTTGGAATGCAGATTGGGTTATCCCCATCAAGATATAGTGTTTGGTTATGTGCTACTTATAGCAAAACTCATCATTATACCTTTATCAGAGTGGAGGTCATGATGGGTACATTGGGCTTCATAATTGGTACTCCAGTATCACATTGTTGGCGTACTGCTGTTTCCCTTAATAATAATATTGGTGGTAGTAGTAGTAGTAGTAGTAGTAGTAGTAGTAGTAGATTAAAATGCATTTCTTAAAACCACCAGTACCATAAACAGTCACTAATTCATTATTGGGCAAACTTAGGTAGGGTCTAATAATGTATATGTAGATTATTTCACACCTACTATAGACTAACCACTTTAATCTGGCATTCAGTGGTTTGGTAACTCTCATGGCCCAGCACTTTTTGGAATCAGGCGCCATTAGTTCACTGAGTATCTATTAGGGCTGCACCACACATTACAACTTTTCACAGCAGCCCACAGCAGCAGACTGTTTTGGTGATACAGTCTTGCTCATTTCTTATATATTGATGCATATTTACCCATTCAGGATATTAAGTATATATTCATTTTCCGTTTTCATTTTTGTTTCAGACTTTGTATTGAACAAAACAATAAAAAAAAACCTTATTTTAAAGCCTTAAATGATTGTTTTATTTCATTTTTTAAGCTTTGCCCTACCTTTGATAACTCAGCAATATTTTTTTAATCATTTCATTCCAAAGAAGGCAATAATGCTACTAAGATGCAAGGAGTTACAGGGAGTGTAAGAGAATGAGAAGACTTAATGAGAAGTAAGGAAAAAGACAATAAAGAAACAGGGATCAGGAATAGTGAAATAGATGATTGGTATTTATATAAATTTTTGAAGTTATATGGGAAATTTCCATGGAAATATTTGTAGAAAAGAGGGAAGACGCGTCACATCGGTGAGAAAATGACTGAAGCTGAGATGTCACGCCAGGAATGATTATATTGTAGATTGGATTTTATCGAGAATTTTGAGATATACAGCAGTAGTCTGGTTTGCTTTGTTTTGGTTTTACGATATATCAACATCAATGGGTCATTTAATGCCGACATTTTTTTTTTTATTGGTAATATTTTTTTTTAAATCTATTTCTGGTAATATTTCTCCTTCAAAAAATCTTTTTCTGGTAAAATTTTTCATTCAAAAAATCTATTTCTGGTAATGATTTCCTTTCAAATATGTAGCTCTGGTAATATTTTTCTTTTTTTTTTTTTTCAAAAAAATATATAGCTGGTAATATATATATATATATTTTTTTTTTTTCTTTTTCTTTTTTTCAAAAATATATTGCTTATTTTTCCAAAAACATAGAACTGGTAATATTATGTATTTTTAAAAAAGTAAAGCTGGTAATATGTTTTTTAAACATTTAGCTGGCAATATTATTTTTTTCAAAAATGTATAGCTGGTAATTTTATTAAAAAAACAAAACAAAAAAAAACCGTATAGCTGGTAATATGTTTTTTAAACATATAGCTGGCAATTTTTTTTTTTCAGAAATGTATAGCTGGTAATATTATTTAAAAATAACGTATAGCTGGTAATATTTTTTTTAAACATATAGCTGGCAATATTATTTTTTCAAAAATGTATAGCTGGTAATATTATTAAAAAAAAAAAACGTATAGCTGGTAATATTTTTTTAAACATATCGCTGGCAATATTATTTTTTCAAAAAGGTATAGCTGGTAATATTATTTTTCAAAACCGTATAGCTGGTAATATTATTTTTCAAAACGTAAACAGCTGTAGAATCAAAGCAAATATGACAACAATATTCAATGTACTGAGGAGTAGTATATTTGTACATGTGCAAAAGGGATTCATACGGGAACTATCTTCAGCCACGACACAGTGAACCAACATTGCTTGCACTGGACGTAGCAACTGATTCGACAATTAAAAACGTGATATCAAGAAGGCGTATTGTGTTGTCCTCCTGCAATTTAACATCAGCTATGCTGGTGTCACTCCTCAAAAAGTAACTCTGTGGGGATTAAATAAAAGCGGTTTTGTTTTGGGGGTGTTAAAATATACAAGTCATTCCTTGCTATGGTTAATCACTAATCGGAGTTCCTTTTTAAGCGGAGTTATCAGGTTTACTTTCTCGCGTGTGTCGGATTTGCCTCTAAGAGTAAGTGGCTGCGTCATCTGCATAAATACCTAGTTGGAAGCTGATAAAATTTGGAAGATGATTGATGAAGATCAGAAAAAGGGTAGGTCCAGGGTTTCATTTTTTTTTAGATAATAAGGATTTGATGATAAAAATTTTACTAATTTTCCATAGCTAGCCTAAGAAGTGGTGGATTCATATCTTTCCCATAGGTATTTGCGTTAATATCAGGAACACTATTGGAACTAGAACACGGTTCTCTAATTTTCAATCCCTCGCCATTACCATCAGCACACAGAAGTTTACAGCAACGGGTATTTCCACGTGGTCACTCGTCTAGTTACTGACCAGGCTCGACGTTGCTTAACTTCGTTGGTTTTACCTATTGAACGACATCAGATTATAATTTCTTTGGGAATACACTTGAATTTTACAATATATATATAGGAAATTTACACAAGAATACACTTTGTCCGCATCAGTGATATTTTGCATCTCAGATGCTGTGGTCGATCTTGAAAACCAAAATAATGGCGTTTTTCGACCCTCAAGTCAATATTCTGCAAAATAAACTTGATCGATATCGATTATGCAGATGACCAAGCTATCACTGCAGACACCATTACCAATGCTACAGATCTTCTATATAATCTAGAAAACACTGCTAACGAAGTTGGAATCTATGTCAATTCCTTTAAAACTGAATTCATAAGCTTCAACCAGCAAAGATCTACATAAACTGTCCCAAGTGAATAGATAAAATCTGAGTCTGTCTATATTTCTGAGATGAGGTATTATGTACAGTATTTACATTAGTCGGGCTATTGTCCTCATCTTTGTCGCCATATTTGTCACAACGTTTCGGCCGTTGTACGCTCCGGCCTTCTTCAGGTAATTGGAATTTCGAACTGAACCCTTTATTTCGATCACTGGGGTAGACTGTTCTAGTTCCACGTGCCATGTTTGATGGATGTCAGTTATCAGTTATCTCCTGCTAATTTTTCCCTCTGAAAGTTCTCCACTGCCTTAACCAGGTATTGAACTCACCTTCTTTGGGTCTGTCACTGGATCTAACCAACGCCTTTAAATTAGCAGAGATAACTGATAACGGATATCCATCAAACATGGCACGTGAACTAGAACAGTTCAATACAGTGATCGAAATAATGGGTTCAGTTCGAAATTCAACCACCTGAAGAAGGCCGGAGCGTACAACGGCCGAAACGTTGTGACAAATATGGCGACAAAGATGAGGACAATAGTCCGACTAATGTAAATACTGTAGATAAAATCTGTCTAATATTTATTCAGACACAGGAAGCGAAATAAATTCTACTAAAAAAGAATGTCAAAATTCGCATAGCTGAAGGCTGGAACGCCTTGAATAAAATAAGTTGTCATCTGGAAATCTTTTCTACCGGTTAACCTCAACTGGATATTTTTTTTCGAGGCACTGTAGAGACGGTTTTAATGTACGGTTGCACTGCCTGTATATTAAATAAAATCCTGGAGTCTATGCTTGATGGAACCTACACTCTTATACTGAGAGCTATATTTAACATCTCTTGGAGACAATATCCAATTAAATCAGAGCTCTAGGGACCCATTCCTAATATTTCTACAATCTTAGGTGAATGCAGAATGCCCTTCAAAGGTTACTACTGGCGAGCAGATTGAGAACTCGCGAGTGATCTACGGTTCTGGATACGTAGCCATGGCGCAAGACGGGCTGGTCGCTCAATAATCACCTATATTGACCAGCTATGTTATAACACAAAATACCATCCTAATGACATTCAGACCCTGATGCTGGAACGTAATGGTTGGCGCGATAGACTCATGAATGTTCGTGTTATCTCGAATGAATAAATACAGGTGGCTTACGGCCATATCACGTTGAAACACCGCCATATTTGAAGACACACCCAAGACCATTGCAACCTACATAAGCTTTACATTCTTTCAATCAGGATTGAATTTTTACGGTTTCTCAACAATTTGTGGATTATTTCAAGCAGAAATATATTTTAGTCTGTAACAATATTTTTTTTTTTTGTTTTTTGGTATTGGGGTCATGAGTTAATATTGCATTGATTATTTCTTTTTAGAATAAGAATTATTCATTCCATTTCTACTTTTTAACGCATAGCTGGAGGACGGGGATAGATTCATGACTTATCTAAAGGTATTGGCGCGTAAGTGTAGTAACGAACACAACAGCACATTCACTTTACTTCAGAAACAATCAGACATATATAAAAAAAAATACAGTGTGTTATTGGATGCGACTAATAGTCGTGAGTCGAGACCTCTGGCTGGAATTACCTGGAAGCAAGCAAAAGACACTGTCAGATTCCATCGCTTTCAATGCAACGCATTTTCAGGTCAGTTCTGCATTCAGGCTGTCTCACTTGAAAGGGACATAGGCATGCACCTGGGTTCGTGAAGTCGCTAATTGGATTCGGGATGACTGTCAACAGGTGGTGTGAGCTTAATTCCAGATTGACTATAACAGGGACCTGCTTACTCATTATCATCCTAAAGGTCTTCTAACCATTTACGTAACCTGAGGCGTGTCCAAATGGTCGTCCACTACGATACTATCCCCTAACATTATCTACATCATTACTTATATATATATATATATATATATATATAT
>CAHIKZ030000029.1:3182500-3190000 GCA_903632075.3 Acanthosepion pharaonis | reverse complement strand
TTTAAAGTGGTGGCATAAGGTCAGACATTATGCCCACCTAAACGGATTCTCCTCCAGTTCCTTTCTCACGAAGGCAATGGTTTTCCAAGGCTTTATCCTGGGTCCTACACTATTTCTGATCATCATTAATGATCTTTCCGATCTAATCAGTTCCCAAGTAGGCGTCTATGCAGACGACACCATTATTTACTCCTGCCTCATTTGAAAATCTGATATTAATGACAAAACTAACCTTGCCTTTGGTCTCGAAAAGGACCTCAAATTTGTGGTTGACTGGGCCAAAAATAGCCAGTAAACTTTTATGCCTCAAAAACAAAACTTCACTCTTTTACCCACCACAGAGACCTCTCTCTGACCCTATTGGAATGCCTCTCTGCTTGCTTGGTCTCACACTGTCCACTGACCGGGGCTGGAACAAATATATTGAATTAATAGCTTAATCTACCGCAAGGAAAGTTGATCCTCTGTGTCACGCCAAAGAGTTTTTCTCGCCTGAGTCCATCCTACAAATCTATAAATCAACCATTCGCCCTTGCACGGGATACTGCTGTCTTATATGGTTTGGATCCCCCGCTGTTTGTCCCAAGGTCTTCAAAAAAAATCCAGAGACGGATATGCAATATGATTGGACCGGATCTGGCATTCGTCTACAGTCACTTTCTCACAGACATGCCGTCGCCTCCCACTGTCTTTTCTACAAATATTTTCACGGTAACTGCTCCGACGTGCCACTTTCCCTGTTTCCCAAACTGCATGAATTTAAGCGTGCTACTAGGTTGGCATCTAAATGCCACTTTTCACTGTCGAAACTGTTAAATGTAGTCGTCTCTTCTACTTCATGTCTCGCATTACCGCCAGTGGAACTCCCTTCCTCTTACTTGCTTCCTGGATAGATGTAATCTTCAATTATTCAAATACAATGCCAATCAACATCTTCAGATGTTTTGATCTAATTCCCCGTCACTGTCTCCATCTTTTCTTCTATCGAGCCCCCCCCCAACTCTCTGTAATCCTTGCGTGCTAATGGCGCCTTGTTTGGGGTGAAATGATTATATATATATTTTAGGCACACACAATTCCGTAAAATCACAATTATACTTAAACATGAAAACAATAAACAAAAACTACAAATTTTTGAAGCTATATACATAAAACAGTTGAAACCTAACCTAAATAAAATAAACTATAAAATGTCCACAAATATCCTTAAAAAATAAATGTATATAGTTAGTAACAGAAGCCATTGGTTTATAGCTTCCCATATTTAATACTTCCCGAATTCACACTCGCGTGGTCCTATGTGACGTCATGAGCTGCGATGCGATTTTCGCTTCCAGCGTCTTATATACACGTGTTTATCGTTGCTTGGAAATCATCCATGTAAACAGAAACAGATTATCAATATATTTTGTTTGTGTATTGCTTAATATATAATGCTGTAATTGTCATCTTTGATAATGGCTTATGTAAGCCGAAAGCTTAGATAGGATTAAAAAATATATATCAATATGGTAATTTTCTTTCGTCTTTTAATGATAATGTTATTAAGCTTATCAGACGATATGAAAATAATTTACATAAAATAAATAGACAAAACTTGTCTATATTATTTAATGAAACATGTATGAATATATATATATATACACACACACACATACACATATATATATATATATATATATATATATATATATATATATATATATATATATAAAAAGAGAGAGTGAGAGATAGATAAATATATAGACATTTTTGCCTTTTATAATAAGTAAGATTTACTAATTTAAAATATGGTTCCATCGCTACACATGTTTGTTTCCTGTGTAGTGATGGATTTTTAAATTAGTAAAGTCATAATATATATATATATATATATATATCTGTTGGGTTTGATTGATTTTGTCTAATTCGTTACGCCGTTTTTGTACGAAAGCTTTCATTTAGAAATTAAGAATACCTCTACTTTTCAGCAACTTCCAAACTATCTGTAAAAGCACTTAGATACCACAGTTAATAGTAACGCTTCTGAAATTATTTGAAATGGCTAATAGACTAGCCGAAAGCGCCCAGAATCTGTAAACCTGAAATAAACGGTATCATTCATTATATCCAGAAAAGAAAACATTCGCTTGCGAAAAAATATAATAAAAATCTTATTAAAAGTATCTTGTTAGTCTTGGATAATAAAATATCTCTCTTTCTGTCTGCCTCCCTCCCTCCTTCTTTTTCTCTCTCTCTCTCTTCGCTCTCTCTCCCTCCATATATATATATATATATATATATATATATGTCGGGAGACAGTGAATGCGGAAATCAAATTTGGCCTAACGGTAAAACGACGCTTGAAACTTTTGCAACAGGTAATAGGTCTTTATTAAATAATTTTCTTTCACTTTATCAGTTTTTTTTCTTTTCTTTTTTATCGTGAACACTCATAACTGCCAACGAAGCGGATTAATGAACTAGATGGCTTGATGTTAGTGTATTACGGTTTATTCAGACGAAAAGCCGAGACTCAAACGAGACTGAAATGAAAGACTATACGCCGTATGTTTTTGCCATCCACTTTCCGCAGCCTTTTCACTACGACTCCTGGAAGCGTTGCGAAGAGACATTACGCGCGTAAAATGCACCGTTGATTAGCGCCATTCTTTCATAACTGTAATTTTAGACTGCGTCTTTTGGAGAAATTTGATCTGTCCTGATATATATATATATATATATATATATATATATATATATATATATATATATATATATATATATATATAAACACTTGTTTTTCTATGTAATCGTCGGTGACTAACGAATCTTATTCTCTTTACGTTGAGTTGGTATTTCAGACGCCTGTCAATGATGCGAGAATCATATCTTTGCCTTCTAGACAGTCGGTCCGTCTCTCAGCTGTGAAATTTGTGTCTTTTTGTTGTCTATTTTCTAATATCTCACCTATTCTAGACATCAGTGAGAGTCTCACCGAATGAATATATTTACCGTATGGACGCATATCGAGTGATCGAAGATATTCCGTTTCTTCTATGCCTACATATACAGCTATCTTTCACCTCAGCCCCCAAAAATATGGGCTTACGGCCATATTACGTTGAAACATGGGTTCCCTGTACAGTCGGCAAAATTAGGCAACGTCGAGTCTGTCTAGCACCTGAATGGGTAAACATTTGGGAATACCGGGTTCAGTAACCGTGAATGTGCGAGTGGGTAACGGCTCGAAATTGTCAATCAGAGATTCGAGTTCTAACACCAGTAGGCTTTCGTTATATTCACTTACAGGTAAATAGAACTGAACATGGTATAAATCCACCTCTTCTTCCTCTGACTATAGTTTACTTGCATCACAAAATCATTACTATCACAATAAAAGCATTAGAAAATAAAGTCTTTAATCTCTTTTGGCTGTTGTTAAACAATCGGCCAAAGAGTGATAAGCAGTAAAAACGAATCAATCAATCACAGTCTTTGAAGATTTTGGCGTTGTGCATCTATATCTAACTTACTTTCTCTCTCTCTCTCTCTTTATATATATATATATATATATATATATATATATATATATATATATATATATATATATATTATGAAATGGACAAAATCCGACAATAATTTTAAGACAATTTTATGTTTATACATTCTTTTTATAAACAGTATCAAACCACATTTACCCGCCTGAATGTCCGAAATTTACACAGAAAATATTCGTCATCCGACAGGATTCAAACTTGTATCCTATAGGGAACTGTCATTTAGCCTGACGTGCCTTTACCTATTTGGCCACAGGGGCGCGTACGGCTAGCAAAGTCGAATTTACTCTATTTGCTAATCGAACTCACCTCTGTGACCAAATCGGTAAAGGCACGTTAAGATAAATGACGGTTCCGTATAGGATACACGTTCGAATACTGTTGGAGGACGAATTTTTTCTGTGAAAATGTTTCGGACATTCAGGCCGGTAAATGTTGTTAAATGCTGATTAAGGTAGGGGAGAACTTTCAGAGGGGAATTAGCAGCAGATAACTGACATCCATTAGATATGACACATGAAACTAGAACAGTCTACCGCAGTGAGCGAAATAAAGGGTTCAGTTCGACATTCCAACCTCCTGAAGAAGGCCGGAGCATACAACGACCGAAACGTTGTGATAAACATGGCGACAAAGATGAGGACAATATTTCGAATAATGTAAATAGTTATTTTGTTTAGTTTCTTGTAAATAATTTTGTTTTATACTGTACATACTCATTGGGGATTTTTTAAATTGTTTTTTATTACCTTCCTCCCACAGACAATGAATTGTACATATGGGGACCATTTAGGATTTTCATAGAGACAATGAAATATTATGGTGGATGTAGTAAGAAAGGTAAGTAAGAATGTATTGTTTTGGTGTTAGGACTATTGTTTGTATGTTTGGGTCAGTGTTTATGGCTAGCTAAGTTTAAAGTTAATACAGATGAAGACCATCCTTTTCCCCAATCCCCATTTTGGCCTTGTGCCACATTTTGTACCATAGTAAAAAAATAAATTGTGACTTTTCTAGCTGAGTAATAAATACTGCTATAACTACTGTATCTCTTTATTTAGTTGTTGTATCTTGCCAGACAACGCATCAGACTAAATTGCCATCAATCGGGGATTCTACCACGAAGCCGTTGGCACACGGCAGAGATGAAGGTGAATTTAAGCATATGTATTTTTAGATAAACACACAGTAACTGAGAGAACTTGATTCAATTTACCGAAATGTCATGCATTATTATCCGTAATAGTCATCATTTACAAACCCACATTTCCACCCCAAATATGCTTGTGTATGTAAAAAACATTTTTCCACTCTAAGAGCTTGGGTAGAAAATCTATGTGTCGATAATTTTATTCGTGTTTTGTACGATTTTCTTGGTTCATGTAAAAATAATTTATACACAATAATAATGGCTGCCTGCTCGTGTCCGACTATGCCTATCTGCTAGTGTAACTAGCTAATCCCTGTTGCAGACGCCGACTCAAACCCGTTTGTACTTTCTCAAAACATACAGCGCCCATCTGTGGTTTATACTGCAACTTTGCTGAACAGACTTCTGAGAGAGAATGATCAACAATTTTAATTACCTTGATTGCCCATTGTATAATACGCATTTTCTTTCTAAAAACTAATAAGCAGAATTAGGGTTGCGTATTATGCAATAAGAATTATCATAAAACTAAATTAGAGTAATATTATTCTATGTGTAAAACCATTTTTAGTAGAAAAAAAAACTACATACAGATCCAGTAGAGAGAAGCTTCTGTCGAACACAAACAGGTTAATGAGTCTGCGCAGTAAGCACATTATAGGTACTTCCGTTTCCTTTTAGAATCGTGATGATCGGAAATTTTGATAAATATCTTCAATTACAGCTTGGATAAGAGTAAGAAACGCTGGCCATAATGAAATTGGGGATGTATAATTTTGTTTTTTTTTGCGGGGGGGGTGATTACCAAATAAACGGTGCATATTATGCGTAAGTAGAAACATTTTACCACACTCTCCACACAATTCAAGTAGTGCGTATTATGGATGAAGGCGTATTATACATGTAAAACTGCAGTAGGTCACCACGCTCCAATTCTCGGTGACGATTACTTGTGACTTTATACTACTTGTGACTTTATGCTATTTGTGACTTTATGCTAATTGTGACTTTATGCTAATTGTGACTTTA
This sequence comes from Acanthosepion pharaonis, assembly GCA_903632075.3. Taxonomy (NCBI): domain Eukaryota; kingdom Metazoa; phylum Mollusca; class Cephalopoda; order Sepiida; family Sepiidae; genus Acanthosepion; species Acanthosepion pharaonis. The sequence continues at coordinate 3,184,282 of CAHIKZ030000029.1, read as the reverse complement.
TCCTAGTACAACCATCGTCCACCCAATTTCAGTTATAAGCATGTTATCGTTTTCAGCCAGTTCTGGTCACCACGCCAGGACGATAGCCATAAGAAGTCACATGACTGACAAATCAAACACGGAGATATTTGAACCCGGCGTTCAAAGTCAGAAACCAAACGTACTAACCAATTGGGCAGGCACCTGATATAAAATGATAATAGCCTTCAGAAATTATTATCGATAAAAATTAATTAATATACATAAGCGCACAAACTAAAAAAACCCATCCATATATATATATATATATATATATATATATATATATATATATATGATTGTATGATTATTATGAATTTCATACATATTTATTATGATATTATCTGTGTTTCTTGTATTTATCTGAACTCTATAATATTTGATCTGTGAGTTGTGAAAAGAGACTTGAATGAGGTAAGTGAAACGTTTGCTATGTAGATACGTATGCAAATGTATTTCGCAAAAAACACTTCATCAGTCCAGCATCAAACAGTCATTGAGAATCAAAAGAATATTCAGGAGAATTTTTTCTTAGAATATAACTTTTGCTGGTATAGGAATAGCAATTCAGATTCATTCATTTACAAAAACGTTAAGAATCGTCTAGATACCTAACGACATATATATATATATATATATATATATATATATATATATATATATATATATATATATATATATACAGAGAGAGAGAATGAATGAGAGAGAGAGAGTGGGGAACAGGCAGATCTATTAACTGGGTTATGTAGCTAACGAGCTAGATAAATAGATATGTAGATATGAACAAACTGGAGATAGATAGATAGATAGATAGATAGATAGATAGATAGATAGATAGATAGAGAGAGAGAGAGAGAGAGAGAAACAGACAGACAAAGAGATAGATCTATAAACTGGGTTATGTAGCTAATAAGATAGATAGATAGATAGATAGATAGATAGATAGATAGATAGATAGATAGATAGATAGATAGAAAGATAGATTAACATATAGCCTCTGTATATATAGATAGATAGAGAGGGAGAGAGATAGAGATGGCAGACAGACAGATAGATATGAACAGAATGAGAAAGATAGACGGGAATAGACTGAACATAGATAGATAGATAGATAGATAGATAGATAGATAGATAGATAGATAGATAGATAGATAGAAACAAACAAACAGACAACTTTATCAAAACGCGGCCATATTACACTTCGGCGTAAAATGATAAGCATATTGGATGAGACTTTGACACACCTTCATGTCGCCTCATTGCTCCCTTATATGATGGACTAAGATGTCAAGTATTGAACATTCCTTAACTCCCAGAATTACTTTTCTCGGCTGTTCTCTTTCTCTGCTCATTTTCAGTCTCCCCTAATTCTGTTTATCTATATATATATATATATATATATATATATATATATATATATATATATATATACCATGACGATCCACGTAAGTGAAACCTAGGTAGGTTTTCCTGGCTCTTTAGCTTCATAGATAGATTTCCTCTACTTAGTGTATTGAGCACTTTACTTAGTTACTTTTGCTTTACTCGTTTTCGAGGTTTGTTTCTTTGGACTCTAAACTTGGATTCTAGTCGATTGTTTTCACCTCAGTTAAATGTTTTTAGTTCTTTCTTTTCTTTATTCTTTATTTTTCCTTTGTTAATGGTTCGTTCATTTACAAACCAAAACACTTAAGGTCTTTTTCAGACGAGTATAATTACTAATATATATATATATATATATATATATATATATATATATATATA
>CAHIKZ030000029.1:3175000-3177500 GCA_903632075.3 Acanthosepion pharaonis | reverse complement strand
TTCCTCTTTTTGTAATATTTCTTTTGTTTCTGTATAGCATCATCTTTTTCTATTTTTATATCTTTGTTAATCTTTTTTTTTCCTTTCTTTCTTTCTTTCTTAATCTTTATTTTTGTTTCAGAATCATGTCTTTATTTATTTATTTCCTCTTTTTGTAATATTTCTTTTGTTTCTGTATAGCATCATCTTTTTCTATTTTTATATCTTTGTTAATCTTTTTTTTTCCTTTCTTTCTTTCTTAATCTTTATTTTTGTTTCAGAATCATGTCTTTATTTATTTATTTCCTCTTTTTGTAATATTTCTTTTGTTTTCTGTATAGCATCATCTTTTCTGTTTTATATCTTTGTTAATCTTTTTTTCCTTTCTTTCTTTCTTTCTTAATCTTTATTTTTGTTTCAGAATCATGTCTTTATTTATTTATTTCCTCTTTTTGTAATATTTCTTTTGTTTCTGTATAGCATCATCTTTTTCTATTTTTATATCTTTGTTAATCTTTTTTTTATTTCTATGAATTTCTGTCTTTCTTTCTTCCATAGAGATTACCGCCTTTATTTTTATTCCTTTCTTTCTTTCTTTCTTTTTTTTTCTTTCTTTCTTTCTTTTTATAGTATTTATCATTTTTCTCTCATGTCACTCTACATTTCTTAAATAACCCTTCTTTTTTAGTTCTTACTTTCTTTCTTTTTTCTTTCTTTTCCTTTCTTTCTTTCTCCTCGTACCTATTACCCCCTTTCTTTTTGTCTCTCTTTCTGCCTTATATGTTTCTTTCGTTCTCCCTATCTTTATATTTCCTTTTTTTTTTTTAATTTTCATTTGTTTCTGAATACCTTACTTCTTTTCTATTTCTCATTTAATATTTCTTAATATCTTCATCCTTAATATTTCTTTTGGGTTTGAATTGATTTTCTCTTTCCTTTTTTCTTCTTTCTTTCTGTCTTCTTTGTTGGCTTCGATTTTTTTCCCTTTTTTTTCTACGTCGTTCGCCCAGACGCCTTTCATTTCTTTCTTTTTTTCTTTCTTTCTTTCTTTCTTTCTTTCTTTAGTTATTCGCGTCTTTCTTTCCTTTTTCTTTTTTCCTTCTTACTATATTTATTTTTGTCTTTCTTTCTTTCTTTCTTTCTTTGTTTCTTTCTTTCTTTAATTATTTTCGTCTTTCTTTCTTTCTTTAGTCATTTCACCCTTTCTTTCTTTTTCATCCCTCATTCTTTGTTTTTCTTTATTTCTTTAATTATTCCCATCTTTCTTTCTTTCCTTCTTTCTTTCTTTCTTTCTTTCTTTCTTTCGTTATATTCTCGTCTTTCTTTCCTTTTTCTTTTTTACTATATTTTCTTTTGTCTTTCTTTCTTTGTTTCTTTCTTTCTTTAATTATTTTCGTCTTTCTATCTTTCTTTAGTCATTTCACTCTTTCTTTCTTTTTCATCCTTCATTCTTTTTTTTATTTCTTTAATTATTCCCATCTTTCTTTCTTTCCTTCTTTCTTTCTTTCTTTCTTTCGTTATTCTTGTCTTTCTTTCCTTTTTCTTTTTTCTTTCTTACTATATTTTCTTTTGTCTTTCTTTCTTTAATTATTTTCGTCTTTCTATCTTTCTTTAGTCATTTCACTCTTTCTTTCTTTTTCATCCTTCATTCTTTTTTTTGATTTCTTTAATTATTCCCATCTTTCTTTCTTTGTTTCTTTCTTTCTTTCTTTCTTTCTTTCTTTCTTTCTTTCTTTCTTTCTTTCGTTCTTTCTTTCTTTCTGTAGTTATAACTGCCATTTTTTCTGTTTTTTTGTCATAGTTATTATCGTCTTTCCATCATCCTGTGTTTCTTTTCTTAGTCATTACCATTTTTTCCCTCTTGTCTGTCTAAATAGCACTTTCATCTTTCTTTTATTCATTCATTCGTTCATTCTTTCTTTCTTTCTTATCCTACATATTGCTGTTTTTCTTTTCTCTCTTTTCCTTGCTATTTTTGTTTATTTTTGTCATTCTTTCTTTCTTTCATTCATCCCCGCTTCATTATTTTCCCCTAAAATTCATGAAATAAAAATAGCTTAGCAAACAAAAAAAAATTGATGTTTTCAGACGGAATAATTTATATAAACTTAAAGAAAGTTACCACATTTCTGATAAAAACTAGAGGACTCTCCCTCAAAGCCATATCAAATTTAGACAGAATGCACATATAACGTTAACGGCAGGCAACTCGTATTCACGGATACTTGTTTACAGGAGCGGCTAGCTAATCCCTATTGCAGACGCTTGCTCAGGCGCATTTTGTGTTTGCCTAACACCCACAATTCCCATCAGGTTTATACTGCAACTATGCCGAGGAGACCTTAGTTATAGCTACTGGACGAGAAGCGTGATGTCTAACATGACTAAAAATCTAAACAAGGTCAGCAGGCTCAAAACCTCGGTCACGATGACTTCTGACTTCGTACTAGCACAGCCATCGACAGCCCCCAATTTCACTCACAAGGTCGCATGGGTCAAATCGTGGTATGGTTTTCAGGAA
>CAHIKZ030000029.1:3080000-3170000 GCA_903632075.3 Acanthosepion pharaonis | reverse complement strand
TTGAATTCAAGCGATTCTTTGAAATCGAGAGGGTAACCACAAAGGTTCATCCTATAATACACACATACACGCACATACACACACAAATGTGTGAGTATATGTGTGCGTGTGTGTGCGTGCACGGGTATATATGATGGGACACTTATACATGTATACGTGTGTATTGGTGTGTATATAAGAAATAGTTGTATGTATATATAATATGTATATGTGAACAAGTATACATAAAAAAGGAAAAAAAAGCTCTAATATATGTATATGCCTTGATGGGTTTGCACGTATGTACACATATATGCAAGTGTATATATATATATATATATATATATATATATATATATATATATATATATAGTAATGATAAGATATGGTAATCCGTATAGAATTTCTAGGAGGATATATATCCAGGGAGAGCTCTATGTCAAAAGACAGAGCAAAATAATTATTAATTAAAGAATAGCAGGCACTTAAAATCCCATAGGTAATAATGTTTACTTCATGAGAGCAGTATAAAGGCAGTTCTCAACCTTCAAGACCTACAAAAAAATAAGGATTTTGCTTGTAGTCCTTGAAGATTGAGATATGCTTTTTAGAGCTCTCATAAAATAAAAATTATTACCCATGGGATTTTAATTGTTTGATATTCTTTAATTATTAATAATAATAATAATAATAATAATAATAATGTGTGTGTATGTGTGCGTGTGTATGTATGTATATATAAATGCTCTCTGCTTTCTGTGAAATGATTTAAAATCAAACACTACCAAATGTCTCTGATATAGTTGAACAAACACTTTCTTCTCGCCCCATTTTTTTTTCTTACTATCTTATTTTTTCACACTTACTAACCAACTTGCAGCTTTGTGGCTGTATTGGCCTGCTTGGGGTGAAATGATTAACTTTTCGAAGGATATTTGAGAGAGCTCAGACTGTCGTGCTATTTAAGCTGGAGCCGGTTTTCATAAGAAGATAAAAAAAGAGAGAGAGAGAAAGAGAGAGAGGAAAGATGAATGATGACTTTATCAGGTACTTAGGAATTCCAGCTTTCAGACGAGATATTCGAAAAGCATTTTTATGTTCACTTTTTAAGATGTAAATTCTAGATTTGTAAATTCATTGTAGACACGTTTTCCGAATTTACTTATTCTAGTCCCGTTTCTCTTTCCTTTTACAGAGCCAGAAATGAATTGTACAGTCGCTAAGAAGATTTCAGGTCATAGGGTACGGTCTGTTGTTTGTTTGAAAGTGATGGTTTCCTTTGCCGTCAATGTGTCATGACTGTCTGCACATTTTACTTTATTTTTCAATTGCCGTGCCTTGTAGGGAAATGGAATGCGGTTGTTTCACGTCGCGTCACCATCGTTTTGAAACTAAAGTTTTCGTTCTCTTTGAGTGGTTAGCACGCAGGAAACGAAAGACCACATTAGCTTGCGATCGGATACCGTTTTGGTGCGAGAAGAGATGATTTCATGCCTTTTCCAATGTCATTCATGCCTTTTCCAATGTCATTCATGCCTTTTCCAATGTCATTCATGCCTTTTCCAATGTCATTCATGCGTAAATGAATTAGTCTACACTATTTTAAGATCAATGTGGGACTAATGAAAGTCATTTTGAGATAAGCATGTTTATAATGAAATAGCCAAGTTCAAAATGGAATAGTCAAATTCACACATGGGAAACAGTAAATTCAAAATGGAATAGTCACATTCAAACATGGGAAAAATCAAATTCAAAATGGAATAGTCAAATTTAAATTGGGGCATATCAAATTGAAAATAGATTAGTCAAATTTTAATTGGGACATAGCAAATTCAAAATGGGAGAGTCAAATTTAAATTGGGGCATATCCAATTGAAAATAGAATAGTCAAATTTAAATTGGGACATAGCAAATTGAAGATGGAATAGTCAGATTTAAATTAGGACATATCAAATTGAAAATAAAATAGTCAAATATAAATCGGGACATAGCAAATTCAAAATGGAATAGTCAAATTTAAATTGGGACATATCCAAATTTGATATGGGACTTAGCAAGTTCAAAATGAAATTAGGCAAATTCTGTTTGTGACTGAGCAATTATTTTGCTAAAAAGACTTTAAAATAAAATATATTCATGATAAAATAATAATATTCAACTAAACCTTACTATTGAAATGTTTTTTTATATCTTAGGAATAATCAAGAAAATTCATAAAAAGTGTATGTTTTTGGATGCAACTTTCAACGCTTAAAATCTCTCCTGATGCCTATCTTTTTTCAAACCCAGTCTTGATATAGGCATTCAGTATTTCCTTGCTTCTTTTTCCTAGGACTTTCCAAATTTGCCCTGTTGTCCTCCGAATCATTTCATTTTGAATAACTCTCTCTTATTCCCACATTTTAACACTATATACAGTCTATCCATCTCTTTCTTTCTTTTTCTCTTCTCCCTGATTGTCTTACCAATGAAAATGCCAGGAACTTTTAACTTTGAAACAAATTTATTCGTTCAAGAATAGCCTCTTGTAAGGAATTGATAGTAAAATCTACGCAACACCGCTCTGAATTTTAATTATCTGATTTACCGCCCAGTTGATTTTTAATCTATGATATTTGTTTATTGAAACGCATAGATAAGTTCGAAACATTTCTCCATAATGAGTCGTCTTAGTCCCAATTCAAACTTTCTTATTTTCTTATGAGTTTACTTCATTCCAAATCAAGCTTGCTTATTTCATTTTGAATTTGCTACGTCTGATTCTGAACTTGGCTATTTCATTTTGAATTTGTTACATCCCATTCTGAACTTGTCTATTTCATTTTGAATGTGTTATGTCCCATTCTTAACTTGGCTGTTTCATTTTGAATTTGTTACATCCCATTCTGAACTTGTCTATTTCAATTTGAATTTACTACGTCCCATTCTTAACTTGGCTGTTTCATTTTGAATTTGCTACATCCCATTCTGAACTTGGCTGTTTCATTTTGAATTTGATCAGTCAGTAACAAATTCAAAATGAAATAGTCAAGTTCAGAATTGGACTTATCAAATTCAAAATGAAATAAGCAAGTTTGAATTGAGACTATGCAGATTCATTATAAAAAAAATGTTTCAAACTTATCTGTGCGTTTCAATAAACAAATATCCTGGATTAAAAGATCAACTGGGCGGTAAATCAGATAATTAAAAATCGGAGCGCGGCGTTGAGTAGATTTTACTATCAATTCCTTACAAGAGGCTATTTTTGAAGAGATAAATTTGTGTCAAGGTTAGAGTTTCTGGCACTTTCATTGGTAAAGCAATCATGGAGAAGAGAAAAAGAAAGAAAGAGATGGATAGACTGTATATAGTGTTAAAATGTGGGAATAAGAGAGAGTTATTCAAAATGAAATGATTTGGAGGACAACAGGGCAAATCTTGAAAGTCCTAAGAAAAAGAAGCAAGGAAATACTGAATGCATATATCAAGACTGAGTTTGAAAAAAGATAGGCATCAGGAGTGATTTTAAGCGCTGAAAGTTGCATCCAAAAACATACACCTTTCATGAATTTTCTTGATTGCTCCTAAGAGATAAAAAAATTCAGTAGTAAAGTTTAGTTGAACATTATCATTTTATCATGAAAATATTTAATTTTAAAGTCTTTTTTAGCAAAATAATTGCTGAAATTTAATTTACCTAATTTCATTTTGAACTTGCTAAGTCCCAAATCAAACTTGCTTATCCATTTTGAATTTTCTATGTCCCAATTTAAATTTGACTATTATATTTTGAGTTTTCTGTGTTCAAATTTAAAATTGACTATTCCATTTTGAATTTGCTACATCCCATTTGGAATTTGAATATTCCATTTTGAACTTGACCATTTCATTATGAATTTGCGTTGTCCCAAAATGACTTTCATTAGTTCCACATTGAACTTGAAATGGTATAGAATCTATTAACTTTTTTTCTATTTTTTATTATTTTAAAAACAAGCTAATGATCACATCACGTTGAAACACCGGTTCACCGAAGTTAAGCAATGTCCAGCTTTGCCAATATCCAAATGGATGATCGTTTGGGAATACCAGGTGCAGTAAGCTTGGATTCTGTGTTAATGCAACGGATAATGGCTTGGAATTATTAATCGCAGAGCCAAATTTTCGATTCCAGTCAGCTTCGCGATATCCACTTGTGGGCAAATATTATTTGGAATGGTATGAATCCAACTGTTTCCTCTTAGGTAAGGGTTAATTTGTAAGACGTGTATCACTAAAACATTATAATATCAAAATGAATATTCATACGACCTAATGACATTATCTGGCTTTAAATAACCTTCAAATTATTGGGAATTGGATGTCCAATTAGAACTTCCTTCTGATTAATGGAATTCAAATGCGTCTACGCAGCTTTGTGGGTGATGTATTATTTCCCCAACTTACTACCCATTTTATTGAGATAAAACGTCGGAAGCCTCTCGCTATTATATCGCTATTCACATGGCAAATGTTCATTCCATTGGCCCTGCCATGGGACGGGAAATAGGGATGATTCATCTCCACGTACGTGGCCTGGTTGCAAAGTTCATTACTGGTGTGACTAAGAGATGTAGCTGGTCAGAACATTTGCCATGGAAATAGCGAGAGGATTGTGACGTATTTCAACAGAGGACACCGAAAACTTAAGTTACAATGAAATATAAAAAAAAAATGACTTCCGAAAGCTAAGCACAGTACTACCAACTCGGACGGCAAACAAAGAAAAGGGGGCTTAACTCTTATGTAATATGAATAGTTCTATATGGCAGTGAATGATAAACAATTTCCTCATAGAAAAAAGAAACTTGAATCAGTAAATGTGCGATTATATCGAAGATGGCTGAGAATACCATGGTCTGGACATGTGAGTAACGAGGAATTTTGAACGAAATACAGTGATTGATTTGACTGTTTTACTGCGGATCTGTCCTAAATGGACTTTGTAAAGCCAAAGCATAATTAGAATTATAAGAATAAAACTTTTTTTAGTATAAGGAAATACAGAGCTAAAATGTTGTATATTCTAACATGTGGTTTGTAGATCTAAATGTAGATCCCTCTGCCGAGGGGAACGCAAGTTTGAATCTTGCCAGAGGGCTTATTTTTTCTTAAATATGATCTCTCAAACGTTCAGGCAAATAGACGAAAATAAATCTATTGTTTGACAAATAACCGGAGTGTTTACTCAAATACAAGTATCTACTAAAAATAACTTTTAAAGTGATAAACAATTTGTCTATTTGGAAAAAAAAAAACCACTGTTTTCTTTAGAAAATACGCTTTGTTTACGTTTGGATACGCAACTCCGCAGATATGAAAAAAATTTGGGAGATCTACGACGATAAAAGTTTCGCTTAAAAGTACAATTGGTCTACGCCTGATAGACTGATTCTCTGTTGTTTAGTTGGTTAAAAAGTTCCGCATCTAACAGTAGCTTCTTCTGACCAAAACGAAGCAGCTTTGAATTCTTCCAGACAGCGTCAACTTTAATAAGGAGAAAAGACAATATAGAGTTGGGATTGCAACTATTAGATGTTGTAATAGAAAATGTGTTAGAAGAGTGATGACTGCCGACATTTTTGTTCGTGTCTGTAAGATCCGAGTGATATCAGTTACGTCATAACTGAAAAAAAAATACGAAAATGAAGAATTCTATACGAGATCGACTAAACTTTGAGTATTAATTTAAAAAGAAAACTGACATTAATAGGGATTTTACTGTTACGTCAATTATTTTTGAACGCTACTACACCAATGATAGTAAGAAGGATCTACCCTTTGAAACAGAATCTTTAATAGCAATGGGAACGTTTATTTTAAATATTTCTTATACAGGAAGATATTTCATCCTGAATCAGTAATTCGACAATCCTAAGCGACAGTGCATCAGTTAACGAAATAAAAAAAAGATTGACTCAGTATCATTCTGTAGAACCACATTTCTGTTAATTTAATTCTCTTTGTCATCCTTGTCGAGATTGTCCAGCATTCGTTTCGATACAAAAAGACAGATATCACGTTAACAGTTCAATGCTATTGTCTTTGTTTCTTTACTGTTAAGTTGGACAGTGAGGTATATGTACACATTTGGTTTTATATCAATGTTAGCCTTCTCCTAGGTGAAGTGCCTTCACCGGAGTTCATCTCACCCAAATAAAAACCCACATATAACGAATTAAACCTTGCGCTAATTGGACTACATAAAGTAATTAAAAGTAGGCACCTCCACTTTTTCGCGGGAAACGGCATAGCGTATGAAAAATGCCACAAACTTAACGTAAATCAAGTTTTATCGTAAAAATGCTTATGTTATTATTAAGATGAAAGACAAAAGTATTTTTTAATTATTTTTTGAAATTTTTTATTATTTTCTAACACGTTCGAAATTTTGGTTAAAATCTTCTTTTGTTTACGTCATCGCGGTGCTGTTAAAATAACATTGTTTTTTTTGCGCTTTTTTCCGTTGAAAACACATTGATTTGGAAATTCTTGTAAAAATCAAGTAATTGTCCGATTTTAATGAAATTTTCAGGACTTATTCACAAATGAATGAAATTATTTTTGAAATATTTCATTCTAGAAAATTTTGGTAAAAAATATTTTTTTTAAATATGTTACCACCACTTACTTATTTTCCTGAAATTTCGTTCAAAACCTTTTTATTTCCTGACAATTTTTTTTTTGTTAAAGTAAGAGTCCTTAGAGATGGTAAATCACCTACTTTTTTTTTTCAAATTTGCGCTAATTAACTAAAAATCTGCTCTGAATTGAAAATAATGAATCCAATAAATCTATGATATTACTTAAATATAAAAGCTTTTAATTGCTTTTTTGTAAATAAGTAATATTAAGGTCATTATTGCCTGAAGAAATAAATTTTTTTCTGATGAATAATTAAATTTTACAAGAATTTTTTCATTTGTTTTGAATTTTAATTATAATAATTTATAATAGTTTAAAAATCGTGTAAAATTCTGTATTAGCCTATTTCCTTTTGATAATTAGTAATTAAGTAGAAACAAAATTTACGAGTTCAAAATTGCAAAGTATAATAAACTTAGTGGTGCTAATTTTTTTTCATATAATTTTTTATGTTGTATTTTTTTACTTAATACGTTCCGTATTTCCATGTACAGTAGACTGAAATTGCCATTATTATAAAAAGAGTTTTGTCCCTTTCACTTAAAGCTAAAAAAAAGTGTTTACTCAGATTTCTAATAATTTTCATTTATGGTCATCCGTAGTAGCTGTCATCACTCGTCAATCAACACGTAGATCAAATATTGGATAAAAATAACAGTACCAATCGTTAATAATTGGTTGTATATTACTTTTTTGATACTAGAAGTAAGTAATATTTCTTTTAAATTAGATTAATTTAACATTAAATTTTCTAATTTTACTAAAATAACGTGTCAGAAACTTTTTTAAATATTTTTAAAATCGATAAATTTGTGTTTGTTTACAAATTTCTTAAAATTAAGAAAATGGCGGGATTTTTAAGAAAATTTAAAATTCCAAAATTAAATTTGACATTCCAATGTATATAGTTTCTATCTGAAATACACCAGAATTGTTTACTTAATGGAAATAATAAATTTAGTGATTAAACTTTCAATTAAAGCTAAAATGAAATCTTCAAGCATGTTTTTTCATTTTTAAAAATTTATTTTAAAGTTAGGTATCGGAAATTTTGCCGGAAAAAGTGGACGACCCTAATTAAAAGGTAATAAGAACGTCCGTTAATTCGTTTCACTTAAACATATGTTTCCATTGTATATTCGTTAATGACATGAGGTTAAAATGGTATAATGCATATAAGCAGAAAGAAAGAAACGTTTGTCTACGGATAAATCTCTTGACAAAAACAGAATCCTGTATCATCTCCAATAAGATATAAATGGATAACACTTGCATTTCGGAATTGACTTCCATTCAAATTATCAATTTTCGAATTTTCATTGGCCAATCGAAACCGAGAACTTACAATGTGTAGCTTTATTTTAAGCAGCCATCAATACATTGCTGTTATATGTTGAAGACTTCGGCGTAGCAAAGACAAAGGAACTCTCTCAAGATTTTCATCGGTGATAATTGACCATTATTGCGCTGTCAAGATGTATCAAATGGTCTATAATGTGGTCACAATCCCCAAAGGCGAAATTAGAGTCACCATTTTAAAATGGATGAAACTTGGCCTGATTACCGAGCTGCCTCAAAAATATAAAAGAAAAAATATTCTCGCAAAAAAAAAAATCTGCGGCCAGGTAGCAAAGACGTGAACAGAGATACAATTAATTGGGCACTGTACCAGGTAAGACTGCATCATTGGACGCTTACGATGACTATTCTGTTGAAGTCCAAGCACCTGATGATTAATCTAGAGTTGGCACCCCAACATCACAAGTTATATTTCTGCAAAAATAACAGCTCTATCTTTGAGATGTAGCGGACCGTTGGGTGATGAGTATGTATTGTAGAAGAACACATGTGGATAGAATTTTCTTCTAGTCGGTCCGACCACATGAGAATGTTGGACTTTATTTAAGCCCAAAGAGGACAAAGAAAAAACAAGAAATATATATATATATATATATATATATATATATATATATATATATATATATATATATATATATATAAAAACAAATATATGTATTAACAACAAGTACAAGTTACACGCACGTGGACGGTTACATTGAGTGCGTGTGGTGAATATTATGTGTGTGTGTGTGTGTGTGTGTGTGTGTGTGTGTGTGTGTGTGTGTGTGTGTGTTCGTACGTACGTGTATTGTTCTTATTGTGTTCCAGAATTTGGGAAGCTCTGTATTGGTGAGAGCTCACATATGCGAGGTGGTATAAGGCCCAAGGCCTGAGGAAAAAAAGAGATCGAGGCTAAGGGTCAGCCAGTATTTGAGCCAGGGGAGAGAGACCCCTGGTGAATGGTTAAGGAGTTGAACAGGAGCTAACTCAGACAAAGGTGCTACATTATTTTACCATTAGGCAACATGATGCCAAACAGGTTTTAATGCAATGTAGCAAATTTAGTAAAAATATAGTATAGGAAATAATCATAATTAGATTGAGTATATGAAAAAGTAGATAAATATAACTGTTATTTACTTATTATGCACATATTTATTATTTATTTATCATTATTATTACTTATTAATATTTACTTATTATATATAGAGGTATGCGAACATAAGAGATAGCTAAATCTGTTATATAATTAGGTACTTACTCATTATTTATTTATTATTATTAGTTATTTACTCATTATATGTAGAGGTATACAAACATCGTACATACATATATTTGTTATTTGCTATTTTTTTATAATTATTATTATTATTATTATTATTTACTCATATATAGATTTATGCAAACATAACAGATATATCTGTTATTTACATATGTTGAAACTTGACTAATGCATGGAATAATAATACAACACAAAATGTACTTAGAACAAAATGTATTGAAACAAGAAAGTGTACACAATATTTACATATAGTCTTTTGGTATATTCTTGGGAAGACCGTCCTGGAGAATGTGTTGACTGAGTCGCTGTGGGGCAGAGTCTCTGGATTGGATCTATTCATTCCTCCCCGGTACCGACCATATTTAGATGGTCGGTACTCCACTATGTAAATTAGGTGGATCCTACCGCAACAACATATAATTATTTATTATTTATTGTGTTATATTCCGTGCTAAGGGAATAAACACATAACACCAGGTGGATAATAGAAGAAAGGTTTATTGTACACAACCAGTAATATATGAAATACGGTACAGTTATACAGACAAGTCGATCTAGTAGTGAGTGTCACTAATTGGAAGGTCGGATGTGGTTGCATCCTCGCTCTCTCTCTTTCACTCTTCCTCAAGACTCTCGTAGACAGTTGACTTTATAGGTACTTACTACCGATAGTGTAATCATTCATGGGGGGGCTGTTTATTCCATTACATCATATTGGTATTTATTAGTATTTATTTTTATGATTATATTTATTATTATTTATTTATTTATTATTATCATTATTTATTATTTATTATTATATACTTATTGTATATAGAGAGAGTTATGTGAACATAACAGATAGATATATCTGTTTTACTTATTATCATTTTATTATTTATTATGATAATCGTTAAAATACTCCCTTGCGCCGATAGGCAAGAGGTAGACTCTCTGACTGATGTCAAATCCATCGAGTTTCGATGCCAGCTTGAAGCAATCGGATGACTAGACACACTGATGAACTGTGATACAACGAAATAGTTTGTAGTTTGAAATCTTCTTTCAAATAGTTTTATTTTCGCAAGTACTTTCACTCTCTTCTGGGACTATTTTCAAAAGTTGCATAACTATCAATGTGTTATGTGTCAACACCGTAAATACAAAATATTTTTTTATCTCTATTTAAGGGAGGCAACTAATGTGATTTTTTTTTTAAATCTTTCTTTTTAAGTGTTTAAGTTTTTTTTTTTTAGATTTTTATGTAAATCTATGCTGCTACAAACAAGAACTTTGTTGCCATACTCCAAGTTGATTTGTTTTTAGGGGCCGCAATTCTCTTACATACGTCTCTCTCTCTCTGTGTATATATATATATATATATATATATATAAAGAAAAGAGCAATAAGTTATATAATCCGGTATTCTTATAGATATTTTTATTTTTAATTTTTTAATTCTTTTTTTATTTTTAAAAAATAGTGCTCAATGTAAATTTACAGAGCATTAATTTTATAAATTAATTGATTTAAAATATCGTTTTTCGCTACACAGTTCTAACCATGTTTCAAAAATGGAAGCTGAAAGCGAAATATACAATAATATATATATATATATATATATATATATATATATATATATATATATATATATATAGTGTATATACATAATATCCAACATCGATAACACTACTCAGAGTTTCATGCAGCTCCTGCAATCTTCACCCGACATATCCATGAAGTTGAACTGAAAAGTGACAGACTCACCTGCATATATGATATAATCTTAGCGGTAATGACATGTACACAACCGTTTTTACATTATTATTGACGTTGGATATAATGTATATTCACTAATATATAACTGTAGCTCTGTTTCATAACATTGAGTACTGTTCTTATAAAATCTTATAAATAAATATACTTACGTACGTGCAAGTATTTGTGGAAATTGTAAATTTTTGGTCCTATCAAATATATATATATATATATATATATATATATATATATATATAATAATATTAATAATAATAATAATAAAAACGATAATAATAATAATAAAGTTATGAAGAACTTGGTAATCCTGAGAGCTCAATGTAAATCCAGAGCTAATATTTAAAAGAAAAACAGACCATTTAATGTACCATTATAATAATTTATTTCACCAGAGCCCTTTTAAAAGGACGCCGGATCATCAGATAGCACTTCCAAAAATAAAATGAAACGAAAAATGAAATTAAAATTGATGGGTAGTATAAGTTTTTGTAATGTAACAGAGAATGTAAAAAGAGTAGTTAAAGAGACATGGTAGGGTATAGGGAGGGATTAATTTCATATCTCTCTCAAGCATATTTTGTATTGAGGAAGGAGGAGTGATTAGACCTTGACCTATTTAGACGGTTAACTTAATGGATATTATATATTGAAATGGGAGGGGAGAAGAGAGAAAAGAAAAAGGAAAAAGAAAGAAGAGGGAGAGGGAAGTAAAGGGAAAGGGGCTGTAATTGGGTTTTAGCAATTTATGTAAAGAATAGATTTTAATGCCTGATAGTAATTTAGATGTTTAAATATATATATATATATATATATATATATATATATATATATATATATATATATATATATATATAATAATAATAATAATAATAAAAACGATAATAATAATAATAAAGTTTGAAGAACTTGGTAATCCTGAGAGCTCAATGTAAATCCAGAGCTAATATTTAAAAAACAGACCATTTAATGTACCATTATAATTTTATTTCACAGAGCCCTTTTAAAAAGGACGCCGGATCATCGATAGCACTTCAAAAATAAAATGGAAACGAAAATGAAATTAAAATTGATGGGTAAATGTAACAGAGAATGTAAAAAATTTAGTTAAAGAGACATGGTAGGGTATAGGGAGGATTAATTTCATATCTCTCTCAAGCATATTTTGTTTTTGAGGAAGGAGGAGTGATTAGACCTTGACCTATTTAGACAGTTAACTTAATGGATATTATATATTGAAATGGGAGGGAAAGAGAAAAAGAAAAAGGAAAAAAAAAAAGATAGGAAGTAAAGGGAAGGGGCTGTATATGGGTTTTTAGCAATTTATGTAAAGAATAGATTTTAATGCCTGATAGTAATTTAGATGTTTAAATATATATATATATATATATATATATATATATATATATATATATATATATATATTTGTTTTGTTAGCTTTGGTTTGCAATAAGTCTAGAACGACAATTCTATATTCACTCGGAAAAAAAAAATTAATATATTTTAGCGCTATTAAGTTTTCCCCAAAAGATTAAATGTTTGTGTACAAGGCATTACCACTAAATCAAATCATATGTGCAGGGAACTCTGTCGATTTTAAGGTCAAACTTTATGTTTGCAGTGATGGAATCGAATGAGAGACTCTAAGAATTTTTAAAATTAAACATTCCACATCGTGATAACGCAAGAACTTCTTAGAATGGAAAAATGTGCTAAGAAACTGGACACATATTTACCGTAGGTTTCTTACGATTAAAACACTTTCTAAATATTTTCGACGTAACGAATGGCTTTTTCTTTTAATTAAAATAGCATTTTTTTTTAATCAAAATTATTGTCAGTTTCGTTACTGTGAGCAACTTGTAGACTCGTCTTTTTCCTACCTATCACCCCTAGTAACAGAACAGTCTATATCTTACGGAAAACTTCAACCAATAAAAACCGTACTAGGCGAATCAACAAATCTCATTGGTTAACGACACAATAATCTGAAAGTTTCACGTGCAAAACGAAATTGCGCCAAAACTTCTGTGAGCCGATTTCGGACTTTCAAAACATATAAAAGAAAACGCCAACTGACCAAAGCAGTCAGAGACGAACATCCACAGAGAAATTGCCAACATACTCCACGTCACTCGAAATCACGATTTTACCGCGCAAAAGTACATCAACGCTGACTCACTTGCAATTTAAACTCAAGCAACTCTGTGGACATTATCTAAAGTGAATTATATTCACTTCCTATTAAGTAAAAATCAACGTGCGAACGATTTAGAAATATTACAGTCAAAGGTAGATCATCCAATAAGAATTCATACCAAAAAGACACTTAATATTGATAATTTTAATATCAACACAAATCTAGAAAGACTGTAAATGAACAAACGAATACTAAGAGAGACATACTGAAACCTAACATATCACATACACTTTGCCATAGTAAAATATACCAAATATCCTGTTTGTATATTATTTTGAATTGTATATAAATGTTTTATTGGTTTCTAAATTGAAATGTCTTGTTTTTTATTATATTTAAAATTCGTTTATTTATTTTTTTGTGGATGCAGAAAGTCATGCAACCTACACAAATTCCTTCTGATTCTCTCAATTATAATTAATAAATTCTGCACATCCCCAACAAACTAATCCTTGTAATGTGTTGCTTTTTACAAGATCCCTTTTGTGTTTATATAATCTTTCAAGTTTTAGGTTATTATTTTGTTAAATAGAAAGCAATTTACCAAGACGAAAATATTTTAAAAGTGATTTAATCGCAAGATCATCCACAGTAAATTTATGATCAGGTTCTTCACCTTTTTTGCCCGATCGTATATGGGATATTTAATAAGAAACGTGATTCAAACACAAACAGAAAAAGAAGAAATTAAGGAAATATAGCCAAAACACATTTGAAAAATTCAATTTAAAATAGTCTCATTTCTTCCGACCTCATGTGTTACCGCAGCAACATAAACGTCACTTTAATCCGATGAAGCTCTAAAGAACGAAACGCAACTCATGAGAAGCTTTTCCAATTTGTTTGTTTTTTTCACTAAAATTAAATTTGATATGTAATGATTTTCATATATATATATATATATATTATAAATAAATAGTATTAATTACATTTACCGGCCTGAATAGGACACAGGTTCGATTCCTGTCGAAGAACGCATATTTTCTACGAAATTTCCCGAACATTCAGGCCGGTAATTATTATTAATATTTTATTTTAAAGCAGAGCGTTTACACAGATAAATTGTATATATTAAAATAATGCTTAAACAGAAAATATATTAAATAACTGCTAAACTTAATCCATTCCATAATATACATACTTATATCATATCAACAATTTATACAAATAATTAAATAGCATTGTTAATGTGATTAATGGCGAAATAGCTTTGCTAACAGGAGTTAATGAGACATTAACTTACTAGCAAATCCTTGAATTATAAAATACTTATATTCGAGATGCTGTCAGATGGAAGACAAATTACTTTCGACAATTTCAAATTGTTATCTTCAGGGGGGAGTTTTTTTTTTTCATAAATAGGCAAACAATAAGACGAAATATGTATATAACATGAATTGTTTTCTTTTTTAATTATGCTATTTATTGACAGTTAATTATGTGTTCTGGAGCGAATTTATAAGTTACAGTTTGTTAATGAATTGATTTCGCCATTAATCGCAATCCCATTGTTATTTAACTCTTTATATAAATTGTTTCTTTATGACATCTCTCTCTCTCTATATATATATATATATATATATATATATATATATATATATATATATATATATATATATATATATATATATATATATATATATATATATAAAATTTATAATATTTTGAAACAAAATTTATAATATTTTGATTGAAAAGACCTTAAATGACCAAATTAGTTTATTGAATCTTGAAGTAATTTATTTTCCACAAAAAAAAACTTTACATAGAAAAGAAAACTAGAAACTATTTTTATTCTACCTGTCCTCCTTTTTTCTCAATAACTGTTGCCACACGCCTCCTGAAACTTGCGCATTTCACCTTTGGAGTAACAGGTGCATTTAGCAAATCACAGATTCATTCACGTTTGCTTTCGTGATCATGGCCCTTGACAACGTAATATCCATTGTAACGCTTAGCAGTAGCTGTGTTTTCATTATATTTCCCTTCCCATCACATCCCTTCAGAAGTATTTTAGTGATGTGGGGCCAAAGTTGGGACCACAGAAGTAAAACACGCAACACGGATTAGATGTAAGAAAGATATATTAACAACAGGTTACAGAGATAGTGTAAGTTTAGCTTACTATAAGTTAGTGTCCAACACTGGTAGTCGTACTAGACTCTCACTGTCTCTCTGTGTCACTCTCTGTCACTCTCTAGAGTGTTATGTCGTCTACTTAATATAGGCCTGGAAGAGTCTATTGTGTAGGTAGTTTCGGTCTCTAATACCCCCCCCTTCCAAAGAGTTTTCTTTTGAAAAGGAGAAAAAATAAAACTCTTAATACTTTTTCCTCTTGGGATTTACGTCGAGCGGTTGAGTAAATTTCCTTTTCCTTCCTGAGCGTCGCACTTCAGGAGAGACTTGGGGCGTGTCGAGATCGGAGTAGAGATCTTGATGCGTGAGCCACAGCTTTTGGCGAACCATCTGGCAGTTTATGTAAAATGAAGCACCCATGCCGTACGAGCTTGTATCACTTGCGACTATGATGTCGAGACTAGGGTCGTAATGGGTGGGGGAGAGGTCTGAAGTAAGAGTTTTCTCTATTTTCTCGAATGCGTCTTGGCATTCCGGGGTCCATGACCATGGTTTGTCCTTTTTTAAAAGTTGGTTGAGAGGCCCTCTCAAATTTTGCATGTTCTTAATGAACCCTTGGTAAAAGTTAGCTTGGCCGCGGAAGCTTTGTAACGCTTGAACGTTATCTAGGGCCGGCATCTTTCTGATCGCGTTGGCTCGTATTTGATTGGACTTCTTTTTTACGTAGACTGCCCACTCGCTGCAATCTGTTTTTGACAGAATACCTGCTTGTTCAAGTCTATCTAACTCTTTATTGATTTGTTCTAGAGCAGCGAAAGGGAGATTCCGTTTCTTTTTGAATACCGATTGTGCACCGTCCTTCACCTTGAACTTAGCTTTCATTTTAGTACATTTCCCAAGGCCGCCAGAAAAAACCTGGGGAAATTGTTGTTTGAGTTTCTTTTTTTAGATTAACCAAATTCGACGTTGTACTTTGTATCTTGCGACAGAATGTACTCATTGGGCAATCCCAAAGATTGAATTTTTCTGTCCAATCAGTTCCAAATAAGTTGTCTGAAGTTTTCAATACGTAGGCTTTGAGCTTTTTAGTAACTCCATTTAGTGTTACTGTAAGTATTACCTCGCCTAAAATGTTAATCGTTTCGCCAGTTACGGATTTTGCTGTTTTATCCGTTTTTGATAAGGTCGGCTTGTTTAATTTTCGCCAAGTACGCCAGTTAGTGTTTGAAAGATCGGAACCCGAGTCAAGCTGGAATTTAATGGACTTATTGAAAATATCCACAGTTACATATGTTCTTAAATTCCTATCGACAATATTGTCAGATTGAGCTTGCCTAATTTTATTTTGGGGTTTTCTCGTTCTGTTGGCGTACCAGCACGAAGTTAAAGTCTGACCACTTTTATTGCAATATTTTTTATTCTTAACTGGACAGAATTTCATCCAATGCCATTTACCACAATGGTAACATGGTCCGGGCGGTTTCTTTAACTTATTTGGGTTTTGGTTACTGCGTAATTTAGGACATGAGATTTGCCTTTTGTCTTTTTGAGGGGAATAGGCGGTAGACTTACTTCTGATATTATTAATCTGAGCCACCCTTGATTCCTCGATAGTGTTTGAGTCACACTTTACAGATATTACTCTTTGACAGTCCTCTGCCAGTTATTAGAGAGTCAATCCTTGTTAGTTCTCAAGCTTGGTCAGCACCCGTCGTCTGACTTCGGCGTCTTCTGCTGATACTAGACCTTGTGCGAAAACTAAGCACTTAAAATCATCGGCAGTCAGTTCGGCTAGTTTAAAATCATTACAGAGCTTTTTTACCGATGCTGCAAACGTTAGAAAATCTTGCTGGTTGTCTTTGACTGTGTTCAGGCATTTCCAACGTTTGTGGAACAAGGTTGTGTTAGGCCCGAATAGTTCCGATAGGAGCTTAATAGTCTCTGAAAAATCCTAGTCAGTCGTTTTCTTGGGTAGTATGAAATCTACGAACCTACTATGTTCTGTAGTTCCCAGTTTTCTCAATAGAAGACGTACCTTCTTTTTTACTGGACCATTGTTCACAGTCTACGTTGAAAACATCTTCGTAGCGCCTGTAAAAAGCGTCGAACGTTTTGTCGTTCTCTGTTACGTATTCAAAGGTTTCTATTGAATTGTAGATAGTACTCTGGGAGAATATTGTATCTTTTTCAGAGTTTGAGCCTTTTAATGGATTTACGAGTAATTCTTTTAGTTGTTTCTGTTGTAGTTCAGCATTCTGAAGCGTAATTTTTTTGAATTCCATTTGTTATTTATGTAATTCCAAAAATAGTTGTTGTTGTCTTTCTTCTGATTTTTGTTGCTAATCCAAATTTACTTTTAACATTTGGGTAACTACTTTTTGCAAATCTTCGATATTTAAAAATGACAGAGATTTTTTTTGTTGCTTTGAAACACGTGTACTAAGAGGAGGTACACAAAAATTCTTGATAGATTTTTGTTCCTTTTTTTTTTCTTTTACAGAAAAAAATATGGACAGAAAATAGTTAAACTAAACAAATTATGTGTGTTTAGCTTTTTTTTCCGTGGTTCCTTTAATTTTGACGTAATTGAATAAATTTTCACTACACTTATGTATTTTTTTTTATAGCGTGAATTTGAGGGGAGAATAATTTTATGCCCGAGTTCAACTCAGTTACATAAAAAAAAAAAAATTAGATAGTTTTTCAAAAACTTGAGTACAATGGTAGTACTTCGGTTCTTGTATTGTCGGCTCGTTTTTCGAACAAACTGTTTTTTTTCCTGTGTGTGGGTGTGTAAGAAATCCTTCTTGTTATTTGAACAGACTTTAATATTCCGTAGATGTCGAAACGCTAGTTCGTCAATGGTGTTTGTTATTGGAATATATATAGACGCTGGGTGTTGAGCTTTTAAATCACTAATGTATTAATACCAGCTTAATTTCACGTTCAACACTGCTGTGAGAACGCGTGGAGTTTGTGTATTTTTCGAGTACTGTCGCTATTGATACGGTGAGAACGAAATTCTCGAATCTTTTCTGTCTCCACTGTTGTGGGGACCACTGGGAAAGGATTAGATGTAAGAAAGATATATTGCTGTTTTTATAAGTTAGTGTCCACGTGGTAGTCGTACTTATGCGTTTGTCTAGTCACTCTCTAGAGTGTTAATTCTTCGTCGACCCTTCCTGGTTGCCTCCTTCTGTCCCTCTGCTTTCAATAGATGCTAGATTCAACAATATTATTTCCTTGATATTCCTCCAGTATTTATGGTTTCGCTGTGATGTCTGCAACGTGTTTACACCAAGCACGGGTAGAAACCTGTTTTATCGTCGCCACTTTGCTGATGTAAAAGGGACGCCAAAGTTGGGACCACCAGGAAGATGCGAGAACGTTTGCGAGGTAAAAATCGGAACACGGATTAGAGGGATAAGAAAGATATATTAACTGCCTGAGGTTACAGAGATCCAGCGGTGGTTGCAACTGCGTCGACGGACGCAGGTCCTTAACGTGAGGGCACACCGTCGAGCCGCCTGTACTCACCTCATAATTTTTAATGTCCAACACTGGTAGTCAGTTCCGTCAGTGGCTAGACTCTCAATGTCTCTGGCTTTGTGTCACTCTCAGTCACTCTCTAGAGTGTTATGTCGTCTATTTAATATAGGCCTGGAAGAGTCTATTGGTGTAGGTAGTTTCCGTCTCGGATTCAGGCTCACCTTCTGGTTGCCTCCTGTCCCTTCTGCTTTCAATATATCCTGTAGGTGCTAGATTCAACAATACCTTTGCGGTCCGATTCCGTTATTTCCAGAATCGCCTTTGTCAGTGCTGTTTAACTGACGGAAATTCACGATAGGTTTGGTTTCTAGCCCTCATCTGACGTGGCATCTTTATCAAGGTATCAGAATACTCGCCGGTTCATCTATCGCCAGCCCCCAGTGGTTCCCCACGATGATAAATTCCAGCTGTCATTTTCTGATTAGAAATAAATGTATCTTTTTCGTCTTCATTGCCTTTAATTATCCTCTTTGCCGTCGTCAATCATCATTCAGGTCATGGTCCGCACCCCCCTCTCAGGCATCCTTCCGTAGAACTATGTCTCCTTTGCTTCAGTTTTCCTCTTAGTTTTGTAACCACGGTTTGTTGTGAACTATCGATACGCCGGATCAACCCTTCTCTGGATAAGGCTGTCAAGCCTCTATTGTTATATCGGAGAATTAATATTAAATTGTAGTCCTTCACGTTTCTCTTTGTTTCTAACCAAGTATATGATTAGGGATAACTACGAAATTAGCATGAGAAGCCAAATGGCAAGAACATACCATGTGATTAATAGCGTCAATTTCTTCAGGAAAATCTTAGCTGTCACTTCAACTACCAATATCAAAGAATTTACTTGAGTCTTCTTCCTCAACGTGACCCGTCCTAGGTGTGACGATAAACTACACCCGCCTCCTGTGTAATACGATAGACTACATCCGACAGTATGGCCTTTGATCAGGAGGTTTTAAGAGGCATGGAAACATAATCGCTGGTGTCTCCAGGTCCGCCATGACTATGTGTGGTAGCAAATGTTAGCTTCCCACCTATGTACATATAGTTAATTCGCCCTTACGAGGGGTCAAAACAATATGAAAATGTAAAAATGGGTTTCAATAAAAGCAATACATTTTTGGAAAAATTACCAGCAGTACGTTTTTGCACGTGCCTATGGGTTTGATAGCCATTTTGAAAGAGGTTTATAAGCATGAAAAGGAAAGTACTCTCACAATTTTTATATACGTGTCTAAGTGTTTGGTAGCCATTTTGAAAGCATGAAAATGTGAAGTACCTTCACATTTTATACATGTATCTACAGATTTTGTAGCTATTTTGAAAGAGGACTATAAGCATGAAAAGAAAAGTACCCTCACATTTTTTATACACGTATCTAAATGTTTGCTAGCCATTTTGAAAGCGGACTATAGACAAGAAAGATGGAAGTACTTTCACATTTTTTTACAACCAGCTACGGTTTTGGTAGCTATTTTGAAAATCTTAGCTGTCACTTCACTATACAGCATGAAAGAGAGAAAAGTACCTTCACATTTTTTCCGCACCGATCTACGGGTTTAGTAGCCATATTGAAAGAAGATTATAAGCATGAAAAAAATAAGAGAAGTACCTTCACATTTTTAAAACTATCTACAGGTTTAGTAGCCATTTTGAAAGAGGATTATAAGCATGAAAAGCAAATAATCTTCATAATATTTCTGCAACTGTCTTCGTGTTGGATAGAAATTTTGAAAGAGGACTATAAGCATGAAAGAGAGAAGTACCTTCACATTTTTTACACCTATCTACGGGTTTAGTAGCCATATTGAAAGAAGATTATAAGCATGAAAAAGAGAAGTACCTTCACATTTTTTAAAACTATCTACAGGTTTAGTAGCCATTTTGAAAGAGGATTATAAGCATGAAAAGCAAATAATCTTCATAATATTTCTGCAACTGTCTTCGTGTTGGATAGAAATTTTGAAAGGACTATAAGCATGAAAGAAAGAAGTACCTTCACATTTTTTTTACACCTATCTACGGGTTTAGTAGCCATATTGAAAAATTTTTGAAGATTATAAGCATGAAAAAAGATGTACCTTCACATTTTTTAAAACTATCTACAGGTTTTAGTAGCCATTTTGAAAGAGGATTATAAGCATGAAAAGCAAATAATCTTCATAATATTTCTGCAACTGTCTTCGTGTTGGATAGAAATTTTGAAAGAGGACTATAAGCATGAAAAGAGAAGTGCCTCCACAATGTCTTCTGGTAAAATCTGCTAAACGAGTCTTTAAAAACTACAAGAATTTTGGCTGATAATTTTAAAATAAAATTAGGACAGACATTTTGTTTTGCCGTCACTTGTAAATAAAATCAGAATAATTTGGAATGCATTCGTTCAATATTTTTCAAAGTCCTCTTATTTTGGATTTCCGTTAATAAACATAACAGCTATTTATAAACAAAGGATTTTTTTTTCTTTTCCTTTTCGTTTACACGAATCCATTCGACGAAAATAAACAGAAACAATACGGGCATCTTTTTTTTTTCATTGCTCAACATTTTCCAATATTTTCATTTTAACAAAAGCATATTGTATTTTGAAATTTCAGAAATCACGAAATAAATACAGAATCTTCTAACTCCGACATGTTCATAACTTACCAATCAATATTAATATTATTAATATTGATTATTTCCCCAAAATCGATAGTGATGATTCTTTGCTAGCGAGGTACAAGTCAATAGTCGTGTGGTTGAAGATTTAATAAACATGATTACGTGTCGTATTTGCTTGGGAATAATGCGAAAGATTTCGAAGGAAAATTAAATGCAAAACAATTGGTTGAAATCGTTGATTGAAGTAATGGAGTGACTTGGCGCAAAGAGTTGTGAGTTCAATACATAGACAAAGTTAAGGTGGAAAAAACAAACAAACAAACAAAACAAAAACGTAAAAACTTGGAGAGTTGAGATACTAAAGGGAAATAACTGATGCATCCTACAAAATTATGTCACATGGAACTAGAACAATTTTACACTCTGGAGTAAATAAAGGATTCGACTCGAAATTGCAACGTTAATGGTCCGAAGAAGACCGGAGCGCACAACAGCCGAAAGGTCATGAATATGACGATAAAGACGAGGACAATTATCCGAACAATGTAAATAGTGTAAAAACAAGACGGGGGTTGTAATATACACAATCATACGTTTTCAGATACTTTCACCAGAGAATAAAATATACTTTTATTTGGAAGAATAGTAAAGGTTTCTCATTTAATTCTAATGATAGATAATATATTTTCCGGAGTTTATTAATATCAAGAAATATAATTCTTATCAAATGTATAGTTATATATCAAATAGAAAATTATTTCTTAACACCCGAAGATGCATTACTATTTCGCATTTATTACCGAAAATTAAAAGAAGGACCGCAAGAAACACTCAATAGCTAAACATTCAATTCAAATTCTTTAATATCGTAAATAATTAAATCTTTAAATATTTCATTATTTTTTAAATATTTAATATTCAAATATATATGGTGTTCTAAATATTTAAATTTATATTATAATAATATAATATAATATAATATTTTATAATTATATTATATTAATTATATATATATATATTAATATATATAATCTTATATAATATTATAATGTTATCTTATAATAATATTTATATTATAATAAAATACTATTAAATAACTTAAATATTTAAATATTTATTTTAAATATTTAATTTAAAATATTCAAATATTAAATTGTTTACTATATATTTAAATATTTTTTCATTGAATATATATGATTTATTAATATTTTAAATATTTGAATATTAAATATTCAAATATTTCAATATTCTTTAATATCGTAAATAATTTAATATTTTAGAAAAATATATCTACGACATTGGCATTTAATGGTTCAGCTTAGCAGAAATGTCGGGGCTGAACAAAGAGGCACCGTGGATTAATGGATAGCGGTTCGGATTGAGGAATCGGAGAGCCGAGTTCGAATTCCAGTAGTATCCATTGCATTTACTTACGAGCTAATGCACTTGGGAAAGGTGTGAATACTCTTCTTCTCACTCCAGCTATGGGTAAATAAATATATAGCAGGACAGACCGAGTTCTACAGCCTTTAATGGCGACTGATCTACCGCAGAAAGAAATGGTAACCTACTGGAAGAAATTATCTGCCTCATTATTCGGGTATCAAAAGATACATGATCGCCTAAGCGGGTATCACGCATAGCACATAATTGATGGCTGAACTAGGAGATCTCATTTTTCTTAAGGATGTTAATTTATTCCCTATTTGATTAAATCATTTTATCACAATCAAGGCTATGAAATAATTAATACGAAATTGTTATTGAGTATGAGAGGAAATGAGAAAACACTATTGACAAGTTTTGTGTTTAAATATTTTTTAAGTTGTTATTTGAGATAATAACTGGTTGGATCTATGCTGCTCTGAATTCCCTGGTCAGTTTAACAGTTCTCTTGGTTCCTGAATATATATATATATATATATATATATATATATATATATATATATATATATATGTGTGTGTGTGTGTGTGTGTGTGTGTGTGTGTCTGTGTGTGTGTGAGTCTGTGTTTGTGTCTGACTGTAGAAATTGAAAATAGATAAATTAACTGATCTTTACAAAGCACATTTATGGCTGATATTGTTCAGCATTTCCATTATATTTATTAAGATTATAAGACAATACTGAGGGGAAAGACATTACTTTCACACATGAGATGATTTACTTTTCATTATAAGCTTGTAGTGTTTCCATTTTCTTAGATATATATATCACCCAGCTTTGGCCTGTCTGTAGATATCTGTTAAGATCTCTGTGCCATGATTCTTCCGAAGATTCAAGATTATGGCAATCTATTGCTTTCAATCATTTCTTCCTCAATGTAATATTTGTTCCTTTATCTTATCTCTTTGAGATATTTCTTTAGTTATCCATTCCACCATCCATCTGCTTGTCTTGCCAAAGTCAGAATCCTCAGGCTTTCTTGCCTATTCCTAAAATTTCAGTCATCTCTCTTCGAGTGTTAGTAACAGTATCTTCATAGTTACTCTTCTTCTTAAAGAATCATCACTTCCCGTAATGGTGTTCGTACAAAAAAGCTGGTATATATATATATATATATATATATATATATATATATATATATATATATATATATATATATATGTGTGTGTGTGTGTGTGTGTGTGTGTGTGTGTGTGTGTGTGTGTGAACATAGAAGTCAACACTTTGAGGCAACAGACTGTTGGCTCTAAGTGTTGACATCTATATTCAATTTTAATTACACGCTCTATCTCCGATATTGAGCACTTTATCCATAAATATAACACATGTTATGACTACATTTCTTCATATATATATATATATATATATATATATATATATATAATTATTTCAAAACTGAAACTTCAAATCAAATTCAATTATAAAATTAAACTTAAAATACGAAGTCGCATTCTATTATCCTCTAAGTGTTGACTTCTATGTTCCTTTTATATTTACACACTCTATCTCTGATATTGAGCACTTCATCCCATAAATAGCACATCTTAAGATTACATTTCTTCATATATATATATATATATATATATATATATATATATATATATATATATATATATATATATATATATATATATATATATATATATATATATATATATATATATATATATATATATATATATATATAATTGTTTCAAAGCTGAAACCTCAAATCAAATTCAATTATAAAATTTAAACTTATGATACAAAGTCGCGTTCCATTATCAAGCGATGCTAAGTTTCTTAGTATCGCTTGATAAAGGAACGGAACTTTAATTTTTTAATTGAATTTGAATTGAAGTTTCAGTTTTGAAACATGGGAATTTCGGTGTTGCAATGTTAACATATTTCTTAAAAAACAATTACAATATGAAGCTCTTCTCTTGTATCGAGCTCTGTTTTTTATAAATAAATACTAAGAACTCTGAATTATTTATCTCAATGTTCTTTCGTATGATTTTAATAAATATATATATATATATATATATATATATATATATGTGTGTGTGTGTGTGTGTGTGTGTGTCATTTCACCGATCAAGACAACAAAGCCATTAAAATGCATGGGAGGATAATGGGTGAGAAAAGACCCTAAGAAAAAAAAACTTATTAAATGAGAAAGAACAAAGAAGAACAGGAATTATGAAGACATGAGATAATGACTGACAATAATATTTTTGAAGATCAAAGCTGACTGGCAAGCAAGAAGCTTCTGCAAATCTGTGTTGCTGCAAGTCCTTTCTTCATCTGCGGGGAGATTGTCCATCATTAATGGCAATAGACTTTCCTCACAATTGCTTACATTTCCAAAGATATTTTCCTCGTTTCTCAACACATCTTTCGCTATCTACCTTTCGATATTTTTCTCGCGCTTACCACAATATGTTGATAATTATATTAGCATTGTTTCCTCAGAATTCCTGTGTATAGCTTTCTGATTTTTAGTAACAGATTCTAACTTGGTCCTATTCTACGCGAAGCCTTCACATTATTTCAATATCCTGTCTATAGATTTTACTAGAATTCTAAGTATTTCTCAACGTTCTCGCAGAATGCTAGAACAGAGGATTTTTTCAGAAAGTGGATGCTGCAAGAATATACCTTCGTGATCTAAACATTTTTAACGAAATGGAGTGATTATATTTAATCATTTCCTCGGTCTGTTGATAGAAACATTTACTCGTTCGAATCCATCTTGCACATTGGGAAATCCTCGATTCGTCCGTGCCTGGAATATAACTGTCATCTCTGGTTTGCTGTTCAAATAATATATCTCAAGATAAATCCAAAGAAGATTTTGTAATTTTATCGTTCGTGACTTGGCATCGTGATCTCAGTCACATTCTCAGTGACGTGCAGTGACTTCCCTCTGTCTTTTCTATATATTTTTTCATGGCAGTTGTTCTAATGAGCTCTCCTGTATGGTACCTCGACCGCATACTACTAAATTGGTTAGTAGGTGTTATCGTTTACTGTTGAAATAGATAGATGTAACCATAAGTTCTATTCTAATAATTATTTTCTCACACTTCTCATCTGTGGAACTGATTTCCGATTTTTGGCTTCTCTGCCACCTACAATCATCAAACATTTAAATGCAATATCGATCGCGTATTTTGTCTTCATGAATTCTGTTAATTTATTGCCCCTTCTCCTTACTAAAATCTTCTTCTATGCTTGCGTCTTAGGGGCTTTATCGCCTTACTTGGGATTAAATAATGGAAATGCAATAGGTAATGCGATTTTAGCAGAAACACATCAGATATATCGTGATTTTTTTTTATCTCCAGTAAATATTATGACATATTTTAGTATGTAACTATAAAAAAACCAATAACACAACGCTTACACTACACTACCTCTACGCACACTACGCGCGTACAAAAACACAAATGAATTCAAATTTAGGTTAAGTGATGTTTCCTCGAGCAATCTTTAAGTTCAGCAGTAGAAACATCCAAACTTTATATGTTTTTTAGGCTTTTTAGAACCGATTTATGGATTGTGTTTAGTTTTTATCTCTCAGGGTACCATTGTTGTCATAGTAACACTTTCGGACTGCGAATGCCCGTAGAAAACTGGCCGGTCGATAGCCTGGAAATAACCTTAGGGGTTGAACGATATTTGTCCAGTGATCTGAATTCACTTTTGCCTTGGGTAATCACTTAAGTCATCCCCTAAGGAGAGACCGATCGAAATTACTGCAAGAAGGAAAGACGACCCTGTCGTGGAAACATTCACGTTTCGGAAAAAAAAACTTAATCCAATGGAAAGAGAAAAAAAATAAAAGAATGTTGATAAAAAGTGAGGAGAAATTGTTTGCGGTTTGCAAAAAAGAAAAAAAAATGAGAATTAAATGTAAAGCCGTATTAGAGGAAAAGATGGTCACAGAAGAATATGTTGGAGGAAAAAAAATTCAAAGAAGCCGAACAAAAGGAAGAATGATAAAAGAAAAAGAAAAGAAATGAAGGACAAGAAAAAAAGGTAGTAAAGGGCAATAATTCAAGTGAAGGAGAAAAGAGACTTAGAAAATGAAGAATAATATGAAAATGAATAAATGGATACAAAACTGAAGTGTGTATTAAAAAAAAGGAGGAAAGGAAAGAGTCAATAAATAAATATTTGCAAAGATTACGGAGAGAAAAAAAAAGGAAAATTAAACAAGAAGAAACGGTATAAGAAACGAAAGAAGAAATGAAAGAAAAAAAAACATGAAAGACGAAGAAACGGGAGAAGAAAAATGACAGAAAAAGGAAAGAAGGAGAAATGAAAAAGAAAGAAAC
Source organism: Acanthosepion pharaonis (assembly GCA_903632075.3). Taxonomy (NCBI): domain Eukaryota; kingdom Metazoa; phylum Mollusca; class Cephalopoda; order Sepiida; family Sepiidae; genus Acanthosepion; species Acanthosepion pharaonis. Next base: position 3,142,787 of record CAHIKZ030000029.1, on the reverse strand, counting down.
GATGGGAAGAAACGACAGAAGAAATTAAAGAAGGAACGAAAGAAGAAGAAACAGAAGAATCAATGAAGGAAGAAGTTATCAAAGAAGAAATGATAGAAGGAGAAATGAAAGAGGAAGAAACAGAAGAAGAAGAAACAACAGAAGAAATGAAAGAAAAAATAAAACATGAAAGACGAAGAAACGGGAGAAGAAAAATGAAAGAAGGAGAAATGAAAGAGGAAGAAACAGAATAAGAAGGAACAACAGAAGAAATGAAAGAAGAATAAATAAAAAATAAACGAGAAAATAAGAATCTAAAGAAGAAAACGAAAGAAGAAGAAATGTAATACGAAGAGAAAGATAAAGGAAAATAGGACCAAATTAGTGAAAAAAAGACGCCATGTTTATATAATAGGACAATAATAACTTACACGGACAAGAAGACAAAAAAATATAAAGAAAAGAAACTCATAAGATGAAAAGAAGAATTTAAACGGAGACGAATTCATAGAAAATGACAAATAAGTAAAATAAAAAAGAAAAAAAAAGGGAAAAAAAACTGCATTGAAGAGGAGGAGAAACGACGAAAGAAGAAAACGATGAAGGAAAAAATCAAAGTTAAAAGAAAATGAAGAGAAAAACACAAATAATAGAATAAATGAAAGAACACATGAAAGACAAATGAATGAAAGAAGAATTACATAAAAAGAATGAAGAGAAACTAAGAAAATGTAGAAGGAATGAGAGAATAATGAATTTCACGAAAAAGCAACTAATGGAAACCAAAAAAAATGGATGAAAAATGTTGTAAGAACATGAAGAACTGAAGAAATGGTAGAAAAAGAAATGGAAGAAGACGAAATGGAAGAAGACGAAATGGAAGAAGAAGAAATGACAGAAGAAGAAATGAAAGAAGAAGAAATAGAAGAAGAAATGAAAAAAGAAGAAATGGAAGAAGAAGAAATGGAAGAAGAAATGAAAGAAGAAGAAATCAAAGAAGAAGAAATGAAAGAAGAAAGGAAAGGCGAAAAAATGGAAGAAGAAGAAATGAAAGCAGAAGAAATGGAAGAAGAAATGAAAGAAGAATGAATGAAGAAGAAATAAAAGAAGAAGAAATGGAAGAAGAAGAAATGAAAAAATGAAAGAAGAAGAAATGGAAGAAGAAGAAATGGAAGAAGAAATGGAAGAAGAAGAAGAAATGGAAGAAGAAGAAATAGAAGAAGAAGACATGGAAGGAGAAAAAATGGAAGAAGAATGAAAGAAGAAGAAATGGAAGAAGAAGAAATGAAAGAAGAAATGAAAGAAGAAAAAATGGAAGGAGAAGAAGAAATGAAAGAAGAAGAAGAAATGAAAAAGAAGAAATGTCTGAAGAAAAAATGAAAGAAGAAGAAATGAAAGAAAAATGAAAAGAAGAAGAAAAAAGAAGAAGAAATGAAGAAATGAAATGAAGAAGAAGAAATGAAAGAAGAAGAAATGGAAGAAGAAGAAATGAAAGAAGAAATGAAAGAAGAAAAAATGGAAGAAGAAGAAATGAAAGAAGAAGAAGTGAAAGAAGAAGAAGAAATGAAAGAAGAAGAAGAAATGAAAGAAGAAGAAATGGAAGAAGAAGAAGAAATGGAAGAAGAAGAAAAATGAAAGAAGAAATGAAAGAAGAAGAAATAGAAGAAGAAATGAAAAGAAAAAAATGAAAGAAGAAATGAATGTAAATGATTCTCACAACATTTTGTATTGTCTTTTCCTTCTCCAGTTTCATCTGTCTTTTGTTTTTTTCTTGTTTTTTCTATTTTTCATTTTTTCAGCCTCTGTCTTCTTTCTGTTCGTTTGTAAATAATCGTTACTTTTCCCGCCGTTAATATTTATCTTTCAGTTTTTACTTCTGCTTACTAATTTAAATGAAAAACAATGATGTAAATGACGAAAAAATACCACAAGTTATTTTTTCACTGGTTATCAACACTTTCTGGATCCTGTAAAGCTGATCAAAAAAGAGAGCAAAAAATAATTAATAAGGAAACAAAAGAAAGTCAATGAGACAGAAGATGAAGAACGACTGGATCGAAGAGAGGAATAAGAATTGAAAGACGAAGAAAATCTGTTAATAAGCACCGAAGGAAAAACAAGCGATAATCAAAATGAATGAAAAGTCGAACAAAGATGAAGAAATAAAGGAATAAGTAGTCTAAAAAAAAAAGATGTCAACGAATAGAAGAGAAAGGGACCGAAGAGAAAAAGAAGTGTAAAAGGTGTAAGAAGACATTTACAAAAGTGCAACGAAGGGAATGCTAATATGAAGTCATTGAATGGGAATTAATGGAAAAAGAAAGAAAGGAAAGAAGTGGAAATAGAAAGAAAAAGCCAAACTTAATATGAGAGTAAAATAAATGAAGAGAAAAATACTGTTTTGGATTCCGAGATGAAATTCGGTCTCCAATGAATGACAAACGCAAGAATTAAAGATAAGAAATTAAATATATTTGCACCATAATACAAAGGGTAATACTGTTAGTAAATCCAGGAACGCAGTTAGTCGCAATAATATATATATATATATATATATATATATATATATATATATATATATATATATATATATCGATAGTAAGTAGGACTTAGAGTCTACGTGCTTGTAAATTGATCTTCTACAAGCGGTTACCTCACACTATTACTCTACCTCCAACTCAATCACAATCTCTGTTCCTCTGGACTGTATCCAGTCACCCCCCCCCACAATATTCAAAAACCAATTCATTAGCCATTAGGCTCGGCCAAAAATAGCCCAAACCCGTATAAACGGGTCCAGGGCCAGTTTTTACCTCCCCGACACACCGCCCTTCGGCGAGGCCTTTTCCCGCCCGTGGGAAGAGTTTAACAACAGTCGCTCAGAAAGTGAAGACCAATTAGAATGTCATGGCACAAAAACGTGGGCATTCCCGAGCCATTAGGCTCATTTGAACCCGTATAAACGGGTTCTGGGCCGTGTTTAAACCCGAAGGAGACTCCGCCCTTCGGCGTAGCCTCATTCAGGTTCCTCCTGCCCGTAGGAAGAGAGTTGAACCGAACAGTCGCTCAGAAAGTGAGCGACCGACTCCTGTATCCTGACTGACAATATTCAGTCACCCCCCCCAGGGTGTCATGTCACAAGGCCTTTTTAACGTACACATTCCCAGGCAATTAGGCTCGGCCAAAAAACAGCTTCATTTGAACCCGTATAAACGGGTTCTGGGCCGAGTTTAACCTCCTCCCGAAGGAGACTCCGCCCTTCGGCGTAAAATTCGGGTTCCTCCCCGCCCGTAGGAAGAGAGTTGAACCGGACAGTCGCTCAGAAAGTGAGCGACCGACTCCTGTATCTGACTGACAATATTCAGTCACCCCCCCACGAGGGGTGTCATGTGGCACAAGGCCTTTTTAACGTGGAATTCCCGAGCCATTAGGCCCGGCCAAAAAATAGCCCATTTGAACCCGTATGAACGGGTTCTGGGCCGGTTTAACCTCCCCGAAGGAGACTCCGCCCTTCAGCGTAGCCTCCTTCGGGTTCCTCTCGCCCGTAGGAAGAGAGTACAACCGTGCAGTCAGTTCAAAATTGAACGACCGACTCCTGTATCCTGACTGACTCTGGGTATTTAACGGCGGCAGTCCACATAACACTTTGGTCGAGTCCACTTATATGAAAAAGGGGTGGACCCCATAACAAATACTAGAAGGGAGAGAAGTAGAGAGAATTCAAGGAAAAAGACAACGAATAGTAAATCAAAGAGAAGACGAAGACAAAGAGAAAGTAAAAGAATCAAATAGGAGTGGTAAATTCAAACGAAAAAGGCAATGAATAGAAAAAGACAATGAAAAGAAATGAGTAAAAACGAGGAAGAAGAGAAGTGCATGGATTCTAATAAAAGAGAGAAGCTAGATGGAACACAACGGAGCAAATTCCCAAAACGATGAATTCAAATCAAAAGACAGCGAACACAAAATGAAGATGAAGAGGATAAAACAAAAAAAAATGGCCGACCACAATTCAGAAGGATGCAAAGAAAAAATAAAACGAACGAAAAAAAAAATGTAAATCAAAATTAGAAAGTAGCGAAGCGCAAGAAATCAAAGACCGAATTTCGAATAAAAAAAGATAGACGAGCGAGACAGAGGTGAAGCGTGTTGGCAAGGTGTGGACGGACAGTCTAACAAGCGTGTTTTTCTATTGGCGTATCGCGCAAGTGGTCCCTTGTCCTGCTTTGTACCTCTCTGTGTCTTTCTGTGTGCCTCTCTTTTGTCAATGTCTTATAGAGCATTCTTTTCATGTCAATTCTGTCAAGGAAATAATTCACGAAGAACTCAGGGTCTGGCTTCAGAGAGTGACCTTCTTTGTCAGCATCGTGTGACCTGTTTCTTGGAAGCTGACCTTCTTTCACATGATGATAACTGTCGAAACAATTTCTGCAACATATTTCAAACATTTTTCCTTCATGGCAAGGAAAATGGAAGATAAACTAAGACAAGTGCACAACTTAGACAGAAGAGTGGACGACAAAGTCAATGAGTAGAATTTAAAGAAAATGGCTTCGAACGAAACTTGCGCAAAGTGAGAAACATCCCGCTGATATCTGAAGAAGGAAAAAAATCGGAAGTAAATGTAAAAACTGAAAAATAAATATTAACGTCTGGAAAATTAACGATGATTTACAAACGGACAGAAAAAAAGAAAGAGGCTGAAAAAATGAAAAATAAGAAGAAAAAAAAGAAAGGCAGATGAAACTGGAGAAGGAAAAGAGAATGCAAAATGTTGCGAGCATCATTATTATTATATATAAATTCTCCTTAGTTATTCGTTCCTTACTTACCATGTACGTTGCGCCCTTTCAGTCCCTCACAAATAGTGGACTAGCGTTTTGATCGAAAGGAAATATATTCGAGACAATGATTTCTGAGAGAAAAAGAAAATGAAGATAAATGAGGCGATAACACTTTCATTTTTTAACGTCTGCTTCAGTGAAATAGAGAACTTTATCAATTTTAAATATTTTCATTAATACCATTTTATTTCTTTAAATAGTGGCCTGTACAACATCAAAAATCCGAAGCCGCATTGGAACAACGAAAGATTCCTGAAAAAATCTAAGCAAAGTAATATGAAACAGGAATTTTTTTTTAGAATCAAAGTAAAGGGTACTATGGAATATTAGCCCCATCTCTATGGCAGTAAATTTTGGGCAATCTCGTCACAGAGAATAAATGGACGATGAGTAATGAGGTTTTATGCAAAATGGAAACAAAAAGGGCACATATACTTGGAGTCAGAAAGAGTCGGTTGAAATGGACTTGAAATTTTGACACTCGCTGGTCCTGCTGAAGGCTAGGAGGACAGAGGAATGCAACCAGTAGCCTATACAGATAGCTTGTGTAAAGACATTCGAGGAAAGGTTTTGGATGAGATAACGAAAAGACAATGACAAAAGGATATAAAGTTGTCTAGAGCCATGGTCGCTTGCGGTCCGGTAATATATTACTCATAGAAGAAAAAGGAGAGGTTTTTAGATTACAAAATAAAATAAAAAAAATTAATAGAAAAAGAAAGAAAACTTAGTGGCAGTATTTTAAGATCCTGGGGGCGGGGAAAATAGTTATTTCACACTATTGCAACTAATCACAATATCTGATCGTGCGTAGACTGAATCGAAAGTTTACAAGAGACAATATTTTACGCTAGATAATTGGTTTTGATTGTCTAGAGCAAAATTTAGTAGCCAACAGAGCAAGGGAAGTAATCGATGTTGAAGCAGAAAGACAAAATGGGTTATTAACCACATAGATTAAGAATAAGGAGTTTCTGTCATGCAAGGGGAAATGCAAAGATCTTTGTGGATTTGGTTCCTCGTGGAATCACCGTATAAAGTATTATTTTCTACACGTTCTCTTGAACATTTTTTAATCGTTTTTTTTTTTCTATTTACTGTTAGCATCTTCTGAAATTTAGGGACACTGAGTTCAGAAGAAGTAAGAAAGCGGAAACTCTCACGGGAGGAAACGTGACTTAACATGGCAGCTTAAAAACGAGATCTCGCGAACTAAAACGAACCGCACATGCGATCTGACAGTGTTTTCCCCAAAGTCGCCGTAACTAGTCATAGATCTAGCTTTGTGATTGATCGATATGTTTCGAAATTTCCCACCACGGCAATGGGGGGGGGCATCTTTTATTTGCAGGGTAGCGGAAAAAGCAATAGATTATCTTAATGTTTTAAAAGCATGCGTCTACAAATTTTGCTCGCATATTTAGAAACTTACTAAGTTTGTCACTTAATTTGAATTGACGTTTAACACTAGTGTAAACTTGCCTTCTAACAACTTATGGCTAAGAAGGTACGTAAGGGTAGAAGTTTTACGATACACTCTCAAACACAAATATATTTGCTTGAATCATAAATAATTCCTCTTTTTGTTTATCGATTTTATTTTTTAAAAGATATATTGCAATTACCGTATTCTCCGGCTTACAAAACACACTTTTTCCTAAAAATACCCTGAAAAATAAGTATGCGTCTTCCAAGACGAAAGTAAGGCAGGCTTAGTTAAGCTTGGACTGTCAGCTAATTGGCTTGAGTGATAGGGACGTGGATTTGTATGCTGAGTCATTACACTATAATGTTAGTTATCTATTTAATTCAGCCTTTTATATGATGTAACCACAGTACTTAGCTGTTACAAGTATGTCCAAGGTTATAAACCTTACTGGAGCCGAGCCAAAAGCTTAAACATACTCTATTTACTTAGCTGCGGCGGGAGCCCTTTTGCTATTGACCAGTATGTCATTGTCATATAAACATAATCGGACGATTGATTAATGTAAACAATACGTGGCGCCAGTATGTGAGGGACACATGGTGAATGTTTTGTTTTATGAGAACGACTTTTTTTCTTAGAAATTTCTTTCCAACACGAGGGCGCGTCTTCCAAGTCTTGTAAGTTAGAAAATACGGTATAAATTTATCGAATCTGGACAATCTCCAGAAAGATGAAGGAGAGACTTGAAGAAATAGAAATTTGGTTCTACAGAATGATGTTGAGGATAGTAGGGACAAAACATATGAGTAACGACGAAGTTTTAGAGAAATTGGAATCAAAAAGAAAACTGGCACCAGGAAGAGACAGTTGTGGTTTCTGGGACACATAATGAAGAAAGTGTGCTTGGGAAATCTGATACTCAGGGGACAGATATAAGGCAAGGGGTATGGAGGTAAACCACGCTTAGTGAGCTTGCTTGAATGGATAGCAGAAGAGGCTTTAGCAGAAATAACAGAAAGAAAAGCTTTAATAACCCACAAAGGACAGGAATTTGTGGAAAAGCATAATCGGTAAGATACATAAAGAAGAATATAGACCTTTGAGCAAGTTAATTGAAGAAACTTCTTTAGTTGCCTTTCTTTCACCACTCGCTCTGTTTTAGTCCCATTGGAGTGATAGTGTGTAATCGATTTCTTTATTTTTACCTCAGATTAGGTCATTTCCAGTGGTGTACAGTAGTATGAATCTATTTCCGGGGTGTATGATGAAATTTGTTTAGCCTTGAAAAATATTGTCTCAGATTTTCATCGCGCCTACACACTATTGTCTCGACTATCGATTAGTTGTCCTGCGGAAGCGTACAAAAATTGTAACACTGCATGAACACTTTCGCAAGCCTTACCAGTGAACAAATCAAAATTCTGTAGACTAGCCCGGAAACTCTCCTGATTTAAATCCAATCTGGGGGCAATCTTCAAGGAACAACTTCGTAGAATGGGCATACGATGTACTAACATGTGTATGGGCTAATGTTTAATGGGGAAAATACGAAAACAATTAAATAATAACGGATTTATTGGTTGTGTTTCAATTAATTTGTACAAGGGTGTATATTGAACATCATTAGCATTTATTTGTTGCCATTTATTTGAGAGTTCTTAGTGAGAACTTGAGTCAAATTCCACAGGTTTTGATGAGGAAAACATTTCAGAGAATTCCTGGACGAGGTTTTCATTAAAGGAAATTTTCCTCATTTCAGTGTTTTACAGCAATCTAAAAAGGCAATAATCAGTTAGTGCAAGTTCAGGTGAATATAGTGGCTTAAGATGATCAGACCAAACAAATCTCATTTTTCTCAGCGAGTTATTTTGCTGAAGATGTCCTCACGTTATCAGAAAAATCAGGTGATTTGTTTCTTTTGTTTTTTTTTCGGGGTGGGGGTGATTTTTTGCTTTTGTTTTTTACGGCTTATCAACACTTTGTAGGTTAATTTAATAATAAGTATTTTGCATGTTAAGAATAATTCTGTTTTGCAACTAAATATTGCATTAACAATGTCTTTGTAAATAGCAAAGATTATAAATATTACTATTTAACCCATTGTTGGGGGAATAGCTTCATACCATTCCCAACTGTATTTTCGCGTAAGTGATTTTAAAGAAACAGTGTGAGTAGAGTAGAACAGAACAGCGGATTCCCATCTTTTTGCTTGTGTTATTCTTGTTCAATATGGCGTTTCATAAAGATTGATTTGAGGGGGGATTTTGGTTATTTGAGATTTATCTCGTGTAATTACTTATTATTACAATATTTGCTTTAACAATATTTTGGAGAATGCCAAAGAATATAAGTCATACTATTTAACCCATTTCTGGGGGGAATGAAGTCATACTTTTCCCGACAGTATTTGCGCTTAAGTGAATTTAAAGAAAACGTGTGGGTAATGTAGAACAGACCTGTCCAATCTTAAATTTTTCCCCTGTGTTATTCTCTCTGAATATTGCCATGCCTGGTCATAATGATTGATCGAATTCTGTCGGGGTGGGGGGTATTTTCTGTTTACTTTCGTTTTTTACTGATTATCAACACTTTTTAGGTTATTTAAAACCCAAAATAGTTTTGATAATAAGAGTAATTCTTTTTACGAGTAAATATTTCATTGACAATCATTTTGAAAAGAACAAAGATTATATCCTACTATTTAATTCATTTCCGGGGGACGATTGTAGTCATACTTTCCCCCAAAATTATTTGCACGTCAATGAATCTAACAATATCCTGTAAAAATAACATTTTCCTATTAATCCACTGTGTACACGGCCACTGACGTTCAAAAACTAATATATGCCACTGTAGTCCAAATTTATTCTTAAATGTTACCTATGATCAGTAGTTAAGGTGCTGAAAATTGACTTTTTAAAACAGAGATTAATAAGGTCTGAATCTAATACGTATAAGATGGATGTGTGTATAGTGAAACGACTTGAGATACACTGTATGTACATATATATAGATAGATATATAGATACACACATATACACACACACAGTCACACACACAGACGCACACACATATATGTGTATGTGTGTGTGTATAGAGAGAGAAAGAGAGAGAGAGACAGATTTAGTGTATTAGGGCAGCAGATCATTTTTCATCCACTGTGTACACGGCCACTGACATTCAAAAACTTATGTAGTCCAAATTTATTCTAAAATGTTACCTATGATCAGTATTTAGGGTGCTGACCATTGACTTTTTAAAACAGAGGTTAATAAAGCAAAATTCATGTCACGAAGGATAAGCATGAATTATTAAACTATAATTTCCTATGACTAAAATTTGCGTATGCTGTAATGTACACAGAGTACACAAAGTCTCAGACAATTTCAAATATGTCATTTCGATAAGCATTGATGTGGAAACTAAATTTTTGTTGCATGTTATTACGTTATTAGTAAAGTTATTTTTAGGGATATCAATAATTTATCAATGCTATGCCATTCTATTCCAAAACGCAATTAATGTTGCTTTTATGTTTCAGACATGGACCGAAACGAAATATGCAACAAATGGGCCCCATATAGAAATTTATTAACTATTTATATACACTGCGTGAAAATTATTATCAAGATAATTTTTTCTAATATTTCAAAAACCGTTCAATCAATTCATACAAAATTTTCACACAATGTTGGCAACACTGACCTGCGCAAACACTAAAATTTTTTACTGATCTGCCCAATGTAAACAAACTGGCGCCATATTTGTTATCAGCACGGTGATTTGTGCGTGCCAAATTATTAGAAAAGTGTTAGAATTTAGTGAAATGATGGGCCGTAAAACTAGTTTAAGCGATGCTGAAAAGAAAACTATCACCTCAGAACTCTCAAAAGGTAAATCTACCCTAAAAATTTCTAAAATGATAGGGAGGTGTCATCAAACAGTGAAAAAGTTCAGCGCCGACCCTACACAAGTACGCAAAAGGGTAGATAAAGGCAAGCCGAGGGTTATTTCACGTCGTCTCAAGTCACGACTTAAACGAGAGGCCACGAAAAACCCTGGACTTACCGGTCAAGAGCTTTTCAGTCACATTGTGGATCCTACTGTGCCTAAAATTACTCGGTGTCGGTATCTGAGGGAACAACAGTCAAACCTGTATCGAAGTCTCCGTTGACGAGAAATCACATTCAAAATCGATTGAAATGGGCCGAGGACAATATGAAGATTGACTTCTAAAAAGTTTTCTTCACAGACGAAACTTGAGCAACACTTGATGTGCCAGATAGATGGTGCAAGACTGGGTAATGAACGGACAGAATCGTAATCAGCGTTTGAGACGCCAACAAGGCGGTGGAGGCATAATGATCTGGGGTGGTATTATTAGAAAAACATCAGTGGGACCGTGGAGAGTACCAGATGGCGTCAAAATGAGTGCTGATGCATACATAGCGTTTATGAAGGAGCATGTTGAATCGTGGATGAAAAGGCAAAGAGTTGCCTTCAGAAGGGCCATTGTTTTTATCACAAGATAATGCTCCCTCACATGCTGCTCACAAGATTACTGAATATTTGAAACAGTTAGGCTTCGATGGACCTCGAAAACCTAATGATTTTATCACAACTTAGGCAGAAATTCACTTTTGCCAACAGTCCAAATATGAGATCAAGGCTCACTACAAATACAGAAAATGAACAATGAATCTTTAAAAGAACATAAGGAAAATTTATTCCTTTAACAACTGATTCCTTTAATTTGCCTGAAGAAAGTTACGAAACTGGAAACACGTGTAGCAAAAATATGAAGAATAAAATATAATATATACAGTAAAACAAATCCACATTTAAACCAAAGACGTTTCCAGTTTCTCTCATTCTTAAAAATATACATTTTTCTATCCCTGAACAATTATAAAACTATATATATATATATATATATATATATATATATATATATATATATATATATATATATATATATATATATATTGTCTGATAAAAGGTATTATACACGTATATATATTGTAATACTAAATCTATTCAGACATCATGGATTAACACATATTACCTTTGGACACATCAGTCACAAGATATGCTTAAAATGGTGTCCTTTAACTTCCATTTAATAGTTCAGCGAACTACTGCTTGGCTAGTGGGATTGCTTTTCATGCATTTTTGAATATTTTGTCTAAGGGCTACCAATGTATTTGGGCCTCAGCGTTGCACAACATCCTTTAGGAATTCTTGATTCTACAGACATAAGAGTATTGCCATCCGTCGGGAAAGTATTGTACTACAGTAAAAAGGTTCTCTGTGTATATATATATATATATATATATATATATATATATATATATATATATATATATAAAATCCTACAATTATTTTAAGACATTTTTATGTTTATACATTCTTTTATAGATACAAATATTAAATTAAGTAAATGCTCTGTTTATGATAAACAGTATTAACATTTACCGGCCTGAATGTCCGAGATATTTTCATAGAAAGGACATGTCCTCCGACAGGAACCGTCATATAGCCTAACGTGCCTTTACAGATTAAGCCACAGAGGAGTGTTCGGTTAGCAGTGTCGATTCTACTGTATTTAAACACACTTCTCCATAACGCATATTTTCTATGAAAATTTCTCGGACATTCAGGCCAGTAAATGTTGTTAATACTGTTTATTATAAAAAGAGCATTTACTTACATAATTGTATCTATAAAAAGAACGTGTAAATATAAAAGTGTCTTAAAAATAATTGTCGGGCTTTGTTCATTTCTTAAAGTATGACGTCATTTGTTTACATTTGGATACGCATTGAGTAGATCTGAATGTATGAGAGAAAATCATGGAGAATCGTGTTTAAATACAGTAAAATCGACCTTGCTAACCGAACGCTCCTCTGTGGCCCAATTGGTAAAGGCACGTCCAGTTATATGGCGGTTTCATATAGGATACAGTTTCGGGTCCTGTCGGAAGACACATATTTCTATGAAAATTTCTCGGACATTCAGGCTGATAAATGTTGTTAATAATGTTTATTATAAATAGAGCATTTACTTTAATATTTTATCTATAAAAAGAAAGTATCTTAAAATAAGTATATATAATTTTACATGTAAATTTGTTTTACTCAATATATATAATAGAAATATGTCGGACATCTTTTTGCTCATTACCAAAACGAGTAACTGTAATCGATCATTTATGTGTAACACAATATATATATATATATATATATATATATATATATATATATATGGGGGTAGGAGTGCTAGTCTTTGTATCAAACGGAGTCGGCTTGATAAAGATCTTTAGAAAGCAGTCTTCTTTTCGCATGCAATTTTTATATCAATCCTAATCTTAAATCTTTCTGTAAACAGATATATTTTCAACTGAATTTTACATTTCCTCAAAAAGCGACCATGTCCAATGCACCTCACGATGTTTTAAATTCCGTTACGATTCTCGAATACATGTAGAAAATCTTAACAATTTTTACATAGATGTTTAAATGAATCGATCTATCCAAATTTTGCGTGATTCTGTCTTGTTTCCCTAAATGTCGTCTGTTTTTAGAACGATTTATACAAAATCCTTTCCTCGGTTCTACCTTTCTGCATTTTATTAATTCATTACCTGTCATGCGCCCCGTACAGGGGTTCTGTTAAAATTAAACTCACTACATGTTATTCCTTGTATTTACATTGAATTGCTTACATACATTGCATTTGAGGAGGTATATTTTACAATACTTAGCCTTGAAAGTTTTTATTATTAGCCGTAAGAAGACACTTTCTCTTGTAATTTTATATTTCACGAGTAGAAAAATAATGACTATTTTGAAAAGTATTTTTTTATTATTTCTAATCAATATTATTATTTGATGTTTTATACACATATATATTTAATGTTCTAGATTCTATAAAAATGAAACTGGTAACTACTTAAATTAAACATAAGGAATAAATAAACTCTTAAGACACCTGTCTGGGTCAAAAAATGCGCATTAAAAAAATTCGGCAGTTAATAGGTTAACATAAATATATAAAAATATTTAAAAATATTTAATTTAGTAAAACCTACTATTTATATGCACAAAAGATGTACGTATATACGCACATACACATCTACATATATACATATTCGCACATACAGAGAGAGAGAGAGAGAGAAAGAGAGAGAGAAAAGAATAATCGACAGAGAGTGGTAGGTATATAGATGAATAAGATATAAATGAAAATACACATGTCATGTAAGTATGTTGAGACAGAGATATTTTTACAACGTTGAACAGCATCTTAGAAACTAAAATATAACCACACACACACACACACATATATATATATATATATATATATATATATATATATATATATATATATATATTCTAGTATACTGCCAACAGCAAGCAGAAATACTTCTTCTCCCGATTATGGCCATTTTGGCCGAAACTAGTCGAGGAATATAAATTAAATATTAAAAAAAAAACGAAAATATTAATCTAAAACCCAGTGTGTCTGAAGATTTTAATTTTTAATATTTTTTTATTGTTCAATAAATATATATATATATATATATATATATATATATATATATATATATATCCACCTCACATTATTTATGTGAGAATGGAGTGTGGAAAGAGTTTTAAAATATAGAGAGACGGTCATTCGAATTCAACCCACGCAACACTTGCAGGCTTGGAATAAACGCTGTTACGATTTTTCAGATGAACACAAGAATAAAATACATATTAAACAATCAAAACGGGAAGAGAAAATAATTACATCTAAAACAAACTTCTTTTTAAATGCCTAAAGAACTGACCGAAAATATTTGCTCTTCCTTACTCCCACCAAAAAAAAAAAGATATAAGAATGATATTTAAAAAATGGCAGTTAATGGTTTAAGAATTTGCTGAGCAGTATTCTCAGCTTGTTAGCAAATATCTGCGGAGGTGATACCACCGAAGAGGACCTGTAAAAAATCTAAATGTTCAGAGACGGACAGCTGATATCGTGTTTGATTTGGCGCTAAGAATTTCTTACGATTAGGCTTTAAAGTCTAACTAATCTTTCTATCCATTGTGACTGGTTGCAGTTTCTCCTCATTTTAATAAGCATCCACCCACCCATTTCGCCATGCATTTTCACAAACTTGTCAAATAGGTGGTTCCGTATTGGTAAAACGTAAAACTACGTCCAGCAGCAAGAAACCTGATCTTTGAGGAGCGTGAAGCCACCACTTAATTGCTGTTGTTCCCAGGTCCATCCTGACCCGGGGTGGTAGCACCTGTTAGGGTCCCAGCTATGGACAAATTCTTAACTATGACCAGCAATACATTTTGGAAAAAAATTATTGCCGAGAGTACAGTTTTAAAGGAAAAATATTGCCAGAAACAGATTATGACAAAATAAAATATTATTAGAAATAAAAATTGTGGGGTTGGTGAGCCGTAGAACAAAGTAAACCAAACCAATCTAAACCAAAGAAAAAATATTCTATTCAGACGAATCTATCCTAAAAATGTTGTCGGCAATGAATAACCCATTGAGGTTGATATGCCGTTAAACAAAATAAATTAAACCAATCTAAACCAAATAATTCATATTCTATTCAAACGAATCTAACCTAAAAATGTTGTCGGTGTTAAATAACCCATTGAGATTGATATGCCGTTAAACAAAATAAACCAAACCAATCTAAACTAAAGAATGCATATTCTATTCATACGAATCTATCCTAAAAATGTTTTCGACATTAAATAACCCATTGATGTTGATACGCCGTAAAACAAAAAAAAAACAAACAAAAAAACAATCTAAAACAAAGAATTCATATTCTATTCATACGAATCAACCCTGAAAAATGTTATCGACATTAAAAAACATATTGAGGTTGATATGCCGTAAAACATAATAAATCAAACCAATCTAAACTAAATAATACATATTTCCCTCATACGAATCTATCCTAAAAGTTTTGACGTCATTAAATAACGCATTGAGGTTGATATGCCGTTATACAAAATAAAGCAAAGCAATCTAAACTAAAAAATACATATTCTGTTCACATGAATCTATCCTAAATATGTTGTCGGCATTAAATAACCCATTGAGGTTGATATGCGCAAAACAAATAAACCAAACCTATTTAAACCAAAGAATACGTATTCTATTCATACGAATCTATCCTAAAAATGTTGTCGGCATTAAATAACCCATTGAGGTTGATATAACGTTAAACAAAATAAACCAAAACAATCTAAACCAAAGAATATATATTCTATTCATTTGAATCTAACCTAAACATGTTGTCGGCATTAAATAACCCATTGAGGTTGATATGCGTAAAACAAATAAACCAAACTAATCTAAACCAAAGAATTCATATTCTATTCATGCGGATCTATCCTAAAAAATAGTCGACATAAAATAACCAATTGAGGTTGATTTGCCGTTAAACAAAATAAACCAAACAAATCTAAACCAAGGATACATATTCTATTCATATGAATCTATCCTGAAAATGTCCTCGGCATTAAATAAACCATTGAGGTTGATATGCCGTTAAACAAAATAAGCCAAACCAATCTAAACCAAAGAATTCATATTCTATTCATACGAATCTATCTTAAAAATGTTATCGTCATTAAATATCCAATTGAGTTTGATATGACGTTAAACAAAATAAACCAAACCAATCTAAACCAAAGAATATATATTCTATTCATCTGAATCTAACTTAAACATGTTGTCGGCATTAAATAACCCATTGAGGTTGATATGCCGTAAAAGAAAATAAACCAAACCAATGTAAACCAAAGAATACATACTCTATTCATACGAATCTATCCTAGAAATGTTGTCGGAATTAAGTAAACCATTGAGGTTGGTATGCCGTTAAACAAAATAAACCAAACCTATCTAAACCAAAGAATACATATTCTATTCATACGAATCTGTCCTAGAAATGTTGTCGGACTCACTACACAGTCGTGATTGATCTATCGAGACAAGCTAGCTATTACACAACGTCAAATTGCCCTTTCCGTAGAATCTGCGTATAATCGTTTTTATTGATAGTTTTTGTGAATGCGTCCTCGTTACTTCTTTTAGTCCAAAGAATTCTCAGTATCCTTCTGTATAACTACATTTTTATTGGCTCCAATTTTCTCCTCATCCCTGGATAGATTCTTCAGCACTCCTTGCCATATAACACTCTGAATATCACATAGCAATCCAAAATGTTTTCTTTATTTCTAAGGGCATTCTTTCTGATTTCGCACGCTTTGCTTATTTTTCGCGCTGCTATTCCAATGCCTGGTCGGATTTTGGTGTCACGTCGTCGATACCCTGTTAAAACACTTCCAAGGTATTTAAAGTTCTGCACCTGCTTGTCGTCATTTCTTGTTCGCAGCTCGCGCCTCGGGGTTTTTTTTTTTTTTTGCAGGTGACCATATATTTTGTCGTATTGTAGACGATAGTTAGTCTTTTTATCTCGTTTTACTTTTTAATGTCCTATCTAGGCGCTCCTGTAGTCTTCCTTAGGTGTCAGGCATCATCCCAGTAATTTATGCATAACCTATATTGTTATGATTACGACCTCCTGTAGGGTCACCAGTTACATTACGATAGCGTCGCTGTGGTGGGTGAAAAATCTGGGGAGAAGGTAGACTACGCCTCTCCTATTTTGTGTAGCAAATGAATTCATTTACCATCCGCATTCAGGTAGTTATCTTCCAGTATACATTCTGAATTATTCGATACTAAGCAATTTGTATCACATATTCATAAACATTAACAGAACAGGACATATTAATCATCTATGTGCTTAAATCACGGACATTATTATTATTTACTTTATTTACATTATTTGGACTATTGTTCTCATATTTGTCGCTATATTTATCACAACATTTCGGCCGTTATACGCTCCGGCCTTCTTCAGGTGGTTGAATTTCGAACTGATCCCTTTTGGGGTAGACTGTTCTAGTTCCACGTGCCATATTTGATGGATGTCAGTTATCAGTTGTCTCCTGCTAATTTCCTCTGAAAGTTCTCCACTACCTTAACCGCGTATTGAACTCACACTCTTTGGGTTCTGTCACTGGATCTAACCAACGACTTTATCCACTGTGCCATGTGTCCTTGAGGACATGGCACGGAACTAGAACAGTCTACCCCAGTGAGCGAAATAAAGGGTTCAGTTCGAAATTCTATTTTCCAATCCCTCCTTTCTCATTTCATGTCACAGAAACCTCAACTGGCTCTTCCTGTTGTTATGTATTAGTTTCCTTTTTGTTTCAATTTTCTTCAAAACTTCGTCGTTGCTCACATGTTCGGTCCACGTTATCCTCAGTATCCTTCTGTAGAACCACATTTCTATTTGCTTCAAACCCCCCTTCATCTCTGAGGGGATCATGCAACACTCACTGCTATTTAGGATGTAAATTTCAGTATTAAATGTCCCATAAGTTGGTGTCCCTTTAACGAAAACGAAAAACACAACTGTCTCTTTCTGATTGTAAGTATACATTTCATTGTTTTTTCTCTTATATTTCAGATCTAGCTGTTGCCTGTATATTCTGTAATCTCAGCATTTGTCGATAGAAGCACATCTCTGTTGTTTTTTCAATGTGTGAGAATATTTTTCTGGCAATTAATACTTTGTTTAATAACTGAATTGCAACTTTTGCTATTCCTAAACACTTTCTGATGATTAGTTGGAATTCCCTTCACGTTTCCATTTACCAATAAGCTTTCGTCTTTGTATGTCCAGTCGATGATTGAAATATAACGTACCCAAATCTTTCTTCTCGGCATCGGTTATTATTTTCTCATTATTCGCTTAAAATCTCTTTCATATGTGAGGCGACTCTCCAGCATTCATTTCCATATCACATGACCGATATTACGTAAGAGTTTAGTACTCTTTTCTTTGTTTCTAGCGAGATGTTCCTGTTTCTTAATACTTTACATAGCTTTTTTAGTTTCATTTAAAGCGCTTTTAAACCTATAAAATGTCCACTCGATGTAGACGGTTACAGAGTAATGGACACAGCTTATGTATGCAATAAAGCTGTTAACTCTAGACATGAAGATTGTAAGTTAAGATTGTAGCGATTGCAGAAATACCATCTTGGGAGTCGGTTCCACAAGGTAGCGACCGTTAGAAGCTACTGATTGAGTGAAAGTTGCATCTCACCAGTGGAATACGAAAGGAATGAATGCGTTTCGTTACAAAGTGTGTTCGCGATCATTGCTCTCCACAATTTCCTGTTCTTTGTAGCTGTGAATAATTTTTTTTTGTCATCTCTCCGAATCCATGATTCACCAACCATTTACTTAATTTTGCTAAATAGGTTATTCAATACTTTCCATTCAGTCTGTTCTGAGAGTATTCAGTTTTCAAAACCCTCTTTCCTCATTATGTTTTCTATGAATTTCAACTGTCTCTTCCTGGTGTTATGTATAAGTGTATTTTTTGTTTCCATTTTCTCTAAAACTTCATCGTTGTTCACATATTCGGTTTGGAGTATTCTCAGTATCCTTCTGTAGAAACAGATTTCTTTTGTTTCAAGTTTCTTCAAGTAGTAAAAATAAGTATCCTTTTTGTTTATATTGATCAGATAATCGGTCCATGATATTCTCAGTATCCTTCTGTAGAACCAAATTTCTTTTGTTTCAAGTCTCTTACAGTGGTAATGATCAGTATTGTTTTTGCTTCAATTGTTCACATAATCGGTCCATGATATTCTCAGTATCCTTCTGCAGAACCACATTTCTTATGTTTCAAGTCACTTACAGTGGAATGTATCAGTATTTTTTTGCTTCAATTGTTCACATAATCGGTTCAGGGCATTCTCAGTATCCTTCTGTAGAACCACATTTCTTTTGTTTCAAATCCCTTACAGTGGTAAGTATCAGTATTGTTTTTGCTTCAATTGTTCACATAATCGGTCCATGACATTCTCAGTATCCTTCTGTAAAACCACATTTCTTTCGTTTCACGTCTTTTCATCTATGTATTTCATTGCCATATAGGATGACTGATATTATATAACAGTTCAGTATTCTTTTCTATTGAAAATTTTTCCTGTCTCTTAATACACTGCGTAGTTTTTGAAATTCCTATTCCTATGTAATTTTTGTCCTTTGTTAAAACACTCCCTATATGTGTAAACTTTTGCAGCTTACTCTCTTCCATTTGCTGACAACATTGTGCCTTTTTACAGTTGATGTTTAGTCCTTTCTCCTCGTTTTCTTTTACGACCTTCTGGAGGAATTCCGTATTTTTCCTTTCCTTGTCTTCTGTCAGTGTAGTGTCATCTACATATCTTATGCTGGTAAAACTGTAACCGCTAATAATGAATCTTGCTGGGATTTTTTTTTTTTTAACAGAATCTCTTCACTATATCGGTTGAATAAGTCTGGTAAGAAGACACATCCTTGTCTTAATCCTGTTTATATTTGTGTATATTTAGTGAATTCCTTTTTTACTATATTCTTTTACTTCCCGGGTGAAAGCGGTTCGAAGCCAGTATAGGTTCTGAATTAATCTAATAATATTCTCAAATATTTCAAATTATCCCAGGAGTCTCAACAGTTACAGAAAGAGTTTTCCTTCTCTTAATACTTTGCTTGTCTTCCTTAGAATGTTGTTTAAAATGACAGTTTCGGTACATTCAACAAATCTAATTCTGCTTTGATTTGTTTGTTTGATGGCACATCAAATCCTTTCAAAGAGAATTTCAGCAGTTTTTGCAATAGACCTTTTAGCAAAAGTTCTCCTGTTGTGAGTGATCAGAGTGGGAAAGACCCTTAACAAGTTGCAATGATAGAGTTACAGTTTATTTTGAATTTAAGTGCTGTACTAGATTGGCAGTAAGGTCTCACCATTTTATATCTGAAATACGTCTTAGTGGCTTTATGGTCTTGCTTGGGGCAAATTATTTAAAAAGTTAAGCAGAGGATAGAATATTTTCTTGAATATGCAAGCTTGGAGGTTTGAATAATGTAAAAACAAATAAAGACGAATTTCAGTTGATATTAGAAGGGCCGTTTATTTCTTCCATGGAACTGAATAGATAGATGTATAGTTTTTTAGGCATATTATTTTATTTTGAATCTGCAAGCAGTTTAAGTTGTTCTTGCTATTAAAACGAAGAAAATGTCCTGAGATAATAAAAATCGATAGAGTTTGCTTTTATAGAGGCGTTTATTATCGCTTGACTAGTGAACATTTCAAATTGCAGAGAAAAGGGATTCTCCAAAAAAGAAGAAGCTTATAAACATGAAGGATGTAAAACCAAGGCGAGAAGCGAGAGAATAAAAAAAGAAAAAATATATATATATATATATATGAAAGAGAGAGAAGAAAAAGTGAAGATAAAAATTAGAGAGGGACATCAATAAGAAAACGTATATTATATATAAAGAAAAGAGGAAATAATAAAATAAAACAGCCTGAGATAGATAGATAGATAGATAGATAGATAGATAGATAGATAGATAGATAGATAGATAGATAATGGCACTGAGAGAGTGAGAGATTGGGGGTAAATAGAGAGTAAAAAGCCGAGTTAGGAATTGACTGACAGAAAGAAAGGGAGAAAGGAAAGGAAAGGATAGATAGATAGATAGATAGATAGATAGATAGATAGATAGATAGATAGCGGGATGGACTAACTATATTGATCGGGATAAGTTTAGATGTTTAGGTAGCTACTTATCTATCTTGCAAGATAGATAGAGAGATAGTTAGCGGGACGGATTAACTATATTGATCAGAACAGGTTTAGTTGCTAAGGTAGCTACTTATCTATCTTGCAGGATAGATAGATAGATAGATAGATAGATAGATAGATAGATAGATAGATCTGAAGAATATGATAGATTAAAACAACAAAAGAAAGAAAGAATATTTGAAAGAACGAAAACAGTTGGTAAGATAGATAGATAGATAGATAGATAGATAGATAGATAGATTGTGACAGAGAATGGGACTGAGAGAGAGTGTGAGTGAGGGGAAATAGAGAGTGAAAAGCTGACTGACAGAAAGAAAGGGAGAAAGGAAAGGATAGATAGATAGATAGATAGATAGATAGATAGATAGATAGATAGATAGATAGATAGATAGCTGGACGGACTAACTATATCGATCAGAACAGGTTTGGATGCTTAGGTAGCTACTTATCTATCGTGTGGGATAGATAGATAGATAGATAGATAGATAGATAGATAGATAGATAGATAGATTGTGACAGAGAATGGGACTGAGAGAGAGTGAGAGTGAGGGGAAACAGAGAGGGAAAAGCCGAGTTAGGAATTGACTGACAGAAAGAAAGGGAAAAATGAAAGGAAAGGATAGATAGATAGATAGATAGATAGATAGATAGATAGATAGATAGCGGGACGGACTAACTATATCGATCAGAATAAGTTTAGATGCTTAGGTAGCTACTTATCTATCTTGCAGGACAGATAGATAGATAGATAGATAGATAGATAGATAGATAGATAGATAGATAGATAGATTCACCAGCATAACAAAAATACTCAGTACTAAGTAGAAAAACATATATACATATGGATATATCGATATTAATTAATGGTTAGATATAAAAATTCAGGTGGAAATTTAAAAAAATAAATATATAAATATTTGTGCGTGTGTGTTCTTCATAGATTGATAGATATAAGCAAATTTATAGATATGAGCAGATTTATAGATACGCAGATAGTGTGCTAAGTAAATATGAATATATGCAGATGAATATATCGAAAGTTTTTGAGGTATAGATAAAAATATTCATTGCTACACAGGAAGTAATTTTGACACAAACACACGCGCAAACACACACACATACTCATATATATATATATATATATATATATATATATATATATATATATATATATATATATGCGTGTGTGTGTGTGTGTGTGTGTATATACTGACTCTCCTGTCGAATTCGATGTATGAGGGTCAAGCAGATCACTTTCTAGAAAACTGACAGCCCGACACCAGCACATGAGAGTTGATTGGTAAAGGATTTCTGCAGAACCACACATACTGAAGGCCCGAATACAGAGAAATGATCTTTAGCAGGTTTTGTATTCAGAGTTGTCCTTCTCCTAGACCAGTTGCCATCCAAGGTTATAGAACCCACTCTGTCCTGCTATTAACCCATAGGGAGAAGAAGAGGAGTCACACTTTTCCCAAGAGTATTAGCACGTAAGTGAATGTTATGGATTTGACTGGAATTCGAACTCGGCTCTCCGATTCCTCAATCCAAGCCGCTATCCATTACTCAACACACACACACACACACACACACACACACACACACACACACACACACACATGTTGCTACATGCCTTACTTCTTGCCTATCTCACACTGATAATTTTTTCTAAGCTCTATATAAACATTAAATCTGTTACGAAAAAACAACTAAACAAAATGAACACAAAACGATCAACTTTAAAAAAGGACTCGTAACTGGAAAAACCGAATGAAAAAAGAATGTTAACAACAAATACCTTTTCACACCCAACCCAGTTCTGCAGAATCAGAATCAACGTTGAATTTAAGCAAGCAAATGAGCCAATTAAAGTAAAGTGCCATGCAGATTTGAATTTTTCCCACTTGTGACGAATGCAGCTATCAATTTTTTTTTGTGGTTAACATTCGTGTCAGTCAGCTGTTGGCTCTCACGCTGGTCAATAGAATATTCCTGCCTATTCGTGGCAGCCAGCTATAGGCTCTTACTCTAGCCAGTAGAAAATGGCCGAAAACTACATGAAAAACTGTCGTAGAAGCATGAAATAATCGATTATTTCTACTATCGTCGGGAGTTGGGAAATGCAAATTCAGTATTGGCATTCCCACTAAGTTGG
Organism: Acanthosepion pharaonis; assembly: GCA_903632075.3. Lineage (NCBI taxonomy): Eukaryota > Metazoa > Mollusca > Cephalopoda > Sepiida > Sepiidae > Acanthosepion > Acanthosepion pharaonis. The sequence continues at coordinate 3,119,624 of CAHIKZ030000029.1, read as the reverse complement.
AGCATGTACAAGCAAATTTTTGTGCAAATCCGTCGTTAATTGCGGCTGTGGATTCGTTACACACACACACACACATACATCCTGCCTCATATATATATATATATATATATATATATATATATATATATATATATATATACGGATATATATATATATATATACGGAATGTGGGAGGATAACAGCTAGGAATTGTTAATCGGAGATTCGAGGTTTCACATACACGTAAATACAACTCAAAATTGTATGAATCTACGTCTTCTCCCTCTGACTATATTTTACTTGCATCAGGAAATCATCATTATCACAATAAGAGCATTAATAAATAATTAAAATATACTTTTTCTGTTTTTAAACAACAGGCAAAAGCTTAATAAGCAGTAATAATGAATCAATGTCAATATATGAATATTTTGGCCTGGTACCTCTCTCTCTCTCTCTCTCTCTCTCTCTATATATATATATATATATATATATATATATATATGCTGTTATGGAGATGAACACACCCCTCCAAAAAAAAGAAAATGGTCTCGTCCAAATATATACACGCTGACGCAGGTAATCATTAGTAGAAAATAAAAAGTGTTAGAGATCTAGCTTCAAACCTATTTCAACAATACTGCTTCGCGTCCAAACGACATACTACTTCTTGATTGTGTTAACTTCATTTACTACAATGAAGTCATCGAGAACAGATAAAAGCAATCCTGGAAAAGCAAGGAATAAACAATCCGTCAATTACATTTTCTTCGCACTTAGTCGCTAACTCAGTGGATTTAATTACGTCTCAGAAGAACACATTACATTGCTATCATCTTCAGAAGGTACGAACTGATTTTTCAGAGAAATATATAAAGGATAGACTGATAAAAAGAAGGTACGTCTTTTGATACGAAAATTGAGCCCCGCTGAACAAATGTCTGAATTCCCTTTTGCTGAATACTCCAGAAAAAGTGTCTTTTAACGAAACATTATTGATATTATCAAAAGTTTTAGTGAAAATAATTCACTGTTTTATACACTTTGGCATTGCATTAATCATACTAAGGACGAAAGTGAAGATTTTATCACATATTCCAGTATAGTCAACCGTGTATATGAGAAATTTAAATGAATTATCCCTAGACAGATGTAAAATTTTCTTTCAAGGTCTGACATCAAGCAACAATGCAGAAATACGCTTTCGAATACTAAAAAAACTTGAACAGGATTCAAAACTAATAATACAGACCGTTGCAGAAGTTGTCAGTTTAAGGCACGATACAGCGAAATTCGAGAAAAATTGCCCGAAAAAAGAACGAAAAGAAAAAAGTCCAGAATTAAGATATCGCAGTACTTAACCTATTCTATGTCTGTGATATGCTTCATTTCAGAAAGGACGGTCCATTTAAAAATAAAAAAAATATGTTTTAAATGAAGAAAAACAGGTCAAAATCAAAGCTACTGCAAGTCGAACAACAACAGGAATACACAAATTAACTTGCTGAAAGTAGTGCTACCAGCTACGGTGAGACTTCAATTGGATACTGGTGGCGATATTACAATTACTGATAACCAAAAGTGGAACAGACATTTCAAGCCTAACTTGAGAATAACTGACAAAGTTGCAAGAGGAATATCGGACAAGAAATTGACTTTTCTTGGGGAAATCACATGTAATATCACTCCTGTGGGTAAAACCTAAAAAATGCAGATTTGTAAGTATTGAGTAAAATTCCTAATCGAATTTACTAGGCGCCGATGAATTAGAATTACTTGAACTATGGAATTGGCAATTAATTCATTCTATGGAATAGTGGTTCGTCAGAGAAAAAGTTTACAGCTAAAGAAATACTGAGTGAACAGAAAAATAAATTTACGAATATTTTCCTAGAGGATTTGGGAAAATGTACAAAGTCAAAGGCATTTTTTAAATTAAAAGAAAATGTGATACCAGTGTTTAAGACTAAAAGAGAGGTACCCTTTGCTGTGTTGGAGTCTATTAACACCGAAATGGACAGGTTAGAAAAACGCAGATTTATTTAAAGAATAGATTATTTAGAATGGGCTGCATCAGTCGTTTATATAAGAAAGAAAAAAATGATAAGAGTAGTTTATGTGCAGATTTTTCAAGTGGGTTGAATGACTGCCTCCTACCAAATGTATATCCCGTACCAACTCCAGAGGATATATTAGCCAAATTAAATGATTTTTTTTAAAATTGAACTGTCGAAAGCATATCTTCAAATCTAAATGGATGAGGAATGCCAAAAATATTTTAATATTAATACGCATAAAGGACTCTACAAGTTTAAAATATTATCATTTATTGCATAAATAGCCCCAGGTATTTTCCAGCAAATAATGAACAAGGTGTTGTCTAGACTAGATGGTGTTGTTACTTACATAGATGATATATTTATTAAGAGTACTACAAACAGTACATCAAGTATTTCTGAATCTGTCTATATTTCTGAGATGAGGTATTATGTACACTATTTACATCATTCGGACTATTGTCCTCATCTTTGTCGCTATATTTATTACAACATTTTGGCCGTTATACGCTCCGGCCTTCTTCAGGTGGTTGGGATTTCGAACTGAACCCTTTATTCGCCATGTTTAATGGATGCCTGTTATCAGTTATGTCTTGTTAATTCCACTCTCCACCTTCACCACTGCCTTAACCGGGTATTGGACTCACACTTTTTGGTCCTGTCACTGGATCTAACTGGAGAAAACTGATAACTGACATCCATTAAACATGGCACGTGAGACTAGAACAGTCTGCCCCAGTGAGTGAAATAAAGGGTTCAGTTCGACAGTCCAACTACCTGAAGAAACGTTGTAATAAATATGGCGACAAAGATGAGGACAATAGTCCGAATAATGTAAGTAGTGATGTATTTCAGAGTCCTCGGGATTACGGTCTCAAAATCAGTGAACAGAATTCTCAGTTATTTCTGGAAAAGATTAAATATTTAGGTCAGATAATCGACGAAAAATAAATAAGACCAGACTCCGCTCAAACAAGTGCCATTAAAGGCAAGCCCCCACTCAACAAAATTGGTAAACCAGGAATCATTTCTCGGATTATAAAATTATTATGATATTTATCTACCAGAGATGTACAAATTGTCAGAACCTCGATATAATTTACTTAAAAAGGTTACGGAATGAAATTGGTCGGTGGAATCTCATAAAGCTTTCGAAGGAATTAAAAAATTACTAAATTCAGAATAATCGCTAACACCTTACGATACGCACCTATACATAGGAGTGGTAATAGGTCATAAATTCAAAGACGGTATAATGAAAGTAGTCGCGTGCACATCAAGTCGTTTGACAAATACGGAAAAATACTAGAGTCAAATTGAAAAGAAAGCACTTGCTATAATTTTTGTTGTAAAGAAATTACACAAGATGATATTAGGAAGAAAATAAACAAATATCATGTATTAAAAAATCAACTGGGCGGTAAATCAGATAATTAAAAATCGGAGCACAGCGTTGCGTAGATTTTATTATCAATTCCTTACAAGAGGCTATTCTTGAACGGATAAATTTGTGTCAAAGTTTAAGTTTCTGGCAATTTCAATTGTAAGACAATCAGGGAGAAGAGAAAAAGAAAGAAAGAGATGGATAGACTGTAAAGAGTGGTAAAAAAGAGATAATAAGAGAGAGTTATTCAAAATGAAATGATTCGGAGGACAACAGGGCAAATTTGGAAATTCCTAGGAAAAAGAAGCAAGGAAATACTGAATGCATATATCAAGACTGAGTTTGAAAAAAGATAGGCATCAGGAGTGATTTTAAGCGCTGAAAGTTGCATCTAAAAACATACACCTTTCATGAATTTTCTTGATTGCTCCTAAGAGATGAAAAAAATTTCAACAGTAATGTTAATTAAACATTATTATTTTATCATGAAGATATTTAATTTTACAGTCTTTTTAACAAAATAATTGCTCAATCACAAACTGAACTTGCTAAGTTCCAAATCAAATTTGAGTATCTCATTTTGAATTTTTTTGTGTCCCAATTTAAATTAGAGTCAAATGGAAAAGTAAGCGCTTGCTATCATTTTTGTTGTAAAGAAATTTCACAGGATGATATTAGGAAGAAAATGGCCATTGAAAACTGATAATCCTCCATTATTAAATATATCCTGTTCTAAGAAACGTATTCCCACACATCTACCATTGTTAGTCTACGATTTTTCTAAACTCTGAATTCAAGAAGGAATTTCTATCGTCAAAGAAAATGGGACTCAGAGAAGATTTGTCCAGACTGATATCGAAACGTAAAGATTTTTAAGATACAGTGATTGTTCTTCGCTGGTATCCAAAAACGAAATAAAAAGCCTGGCGTGTTCTACTATTAAAGAATTCCTGGTCACGATAGAAGATAACAGAATTAATTCTTAAAATCATAAATTTATTCCAAAAAAATATGAATGACGTTAAATCAAAATGGAGTTAAACTAAAATTACACCTGCTAACAATAACACAGCATTTTCTATTTGTGATGGAGTACTTATGCCTGCAGAAAGAGTTCCGTTATCACTACAAAAACGGTTTTTAAAACAATTCCACTTATGATATCCGAGAATAGTGAGAATGATGTCCCTCATGAGAACCTACATGTATTGGCCAAAGTTAGACATATATATATTTAGAATACAGTTAGGAAAATATAATGGTTGTAATTCAGCAGTAAAATCGCTATCTATAAATTATCAGGCATGCCTGAGCATTGATAAACCTTGGGGAAGACTACATATGGACTTTGCCGGACCACTAAATGGCTCATCCTATTTAATTGTGGTAGACAATATCATAAAACGTCCAGATATATTAAAATGTAAACGCCTGACTACCGCAATAACGATTAAATTGCGCGAACTTACAAGATTTGGAGTATCTGAGTGTGTAGTATCTGATAATTCTAGGGAATTCAAAGATTTTTGCAAAAGCTATGCATTCGAATATTTAACAACGCCAATTATCATACGATATCGAATGGTCAAACGGAACAGTTTGTTGACACATTCAAAAGGGCATTAATAAACCTAAATACTTAAAAGCTAAAGAAACCTGTTATGGTCCGATTTTTTGGTTACGGTGATAGTCCAAGGTAGAAGCAATAAAGAAGAACTCGAACATAAGTATGGAATAACACAGATATATTACAAACAGGAATATATACAGAGAAGTAGAAGTGTTAGTATCAACAATCAGGTTTAGTAGTCTCGACCAGTAACACTATTCCAATGTCTTGCAGTAATTGTCTGAACGCGACTATATTTCGGACTGCCTCTGACTCGACTCTTGACTCGACTTGAACTACTGACTCACTCCTTGATTACTCCTGAGGCGCAGTAATTATTAAGTATGTAATAGTCCATTATTATTATTATTATTATTATGGGTAAGATCCCATAACAAAACCGCATTACAGAAATTTTTGCGCGTATATCGAATGACGTCAAAGAGAAATGTCAACGCGAAAATGTCACCTGCAGAGCTCATGTTTGCTAGGAAAGTTAGATCAATTTTTGATAAATTACTACCAGGGAATGAGATGGAAATTAGACATTTTCAACCTACCAGATTATTTAAGATCGTCGATAAAATTTACTAATTTAAAATATCGTTCCATCGCTACACAGGAATAACCACGTTTCAAAAACAGAAACTAACTTTTCAAATTTAATTACTGAATTAAATTAAAATCTGTAGTATTGTTTCCTTTTCAAGCGAATTGTATAATTAAATTTGAATTTTTTAGTTTCTGTTTTTGAAACATGGTAATTCCTTTGTAGCGATAAAATCATATTTTTAAATTAGTAAATTTATAAAATTTATGCTCTGCAGAACTGTATCAAGCACTGTTTTTTAATAATAAAAACAATTAATACGAACACCTGATTATAAATCTTACTGACCTTTCTCTTAATATATGTATATATATATATATAATTCATCTAGTCTAGAAGAGACCTCAACAGAATGCAGAAAACCCTGGACGGCCGTTTCGTTCTATATATGGGACTCATCAGCAGTGCGCATCCACTACCGAGAATTAAATCCCGGACAATTACATTGACAGGCAAACGTCATACCAGCTGTACTAACGGGCCTCGGTAACGAAGAGGTAGCGAATTAGACTAGATATTGCGTCGCTCGTTCACATATTACATGGTGGAACACATGCAAGTGCCTTTACCCATAGGACGTGCCTCCGAGAGCCACGACTACCATTACCAAGCCGCTCCATCCAGAGCATTAGAAGCTGGTTCAAGCAAGGATATACAAGATGATAGAAATTAAGGAGGATTTTGAGATAATTAAGTAATTCATCGAGTCTAGAAGAAACCTCAGTAGAATGCAGAAAGCACTGGACGGCCGTTTCGCCCTATATTTGGAACACATCAGCAGTGCGCCTCCACTACCGAGAATTGAAACCTGGATAGTTACATTGACAGGCAAACGTCACTAACTGATGAGTCGGAAATTTAGGACGAAACGGCCGTCCGGTGCTTTCTGCATTCTGTTGAGGTTTCTTCTAGAGTGGATGAATTACTTAATTATCTCAAAATCGTCCTTAATTTCTATTATATATATATATATATATATATATATATATATATATATGAAGAAATGACGAATAGATAGATAATGTACACATTCGTTTTATTTAATAATTAAGAACAATCGATTTGGCTACGAGATAAATGACAAGCTACTTGAAAATTTGTGTGCTTACATATATATATATATATATATATAGGTAGATGTACATAAAATACTCATGACACATGATTAGTAAAAAATCTCAAGTCATAAATCATCTCGACCTTCATTTATGTTCTTTTTAAGTGAAGTTAACTCATTGATTGATGAGTAATGTCTAGAAGCCAGTTTAAATAATATAAAGAAAGAACAGGCACAAGCCGGTGGCGTGGACTGCGTTTCACATAATTCTTCTTCTTCTTCTTCTTCAATATGTTGTGTCTCTTCACTATCATGGCTCTCCACAATTTCCTGTTATTTGTATTTCTTAATAAACTTTGCCTTTATCTAAAGTCTCTAAACCCTTCCTCAACCATCCATTTATTCAAGCCAGCTAGGTCTCTTATGCGTTGATGCTTATGTCCCTCTTTCCTTCAATCTGTCTTGTGAGTATCAGATTCTCCAAGCTCACTTTCCTCATGAGTAATTTTGTCTGTCAATTTGTTATGTTAACTGTAATTGATCTTTTTGTTTGCATTTTCTCTAAAATTCCATGCTTGTTCACAAATTTAGATTTTAGAATCAATAGATGTTGATATGCCGCTAAAAAAAGCAAGAACAACTTCCTACTTCTCACATTTTTTTAAATATTCTATCACATGCACGCACGCACACACACACACACACGCACACACACACCACTTACATCTTAGTGGCTTTATCGGATTACTTGGAGCTACATGTTATTTTAACTTTTACTGTATTTTATTTTCACACGTATATTGAACAATTTTAATTACTACTATTTCTGGTCTAATTGAACTCTAACCACTAACCTTATATATATATATATATATATATATATATATATATATATATATATATATATATATATATAGACCCTAGCTAGAAGAAACCGGAGGGTTTTCATCCTAGCTAGAGGCAACTTGACGTCTATCACACTGATGAGCTGTGTTACAGCGAAACAATCTGTCAGTGGATGACAATATATATATATATATATATATATATATATATATATATATATATGAAAATTATCACATAAATATGTTATAAAATCACGACAAAAAAAAAAAATATATATGTTATAAAAATCACTATAAAAAATAGCCATTTTGTTTCAACACTTCTGGTGTCTTAACAAGTGATGGTGTTGAATATATATATATATATATATATATATATATATATATATATATATATATATATATATATATGTGTGTGTGTGTATTTGTAGTATTAATCTATCTTACTGATTACTATCTGACTTATTCTAAAGTGGCGTCACTCTATTTTCCATTTTCCTTAAACATTCCTGATTGCTTACATGGTCAGTCCATGGTATTCTCAATATCTTTCTCTTGAACCCTGTTCCTTTCGTCTTAAATCTCTTCTTCGATTTAAGAGAATTGCTATTAATTTCAATACGCTTTGTTTCTAATGAAATTTATCTAAATTGAGCGTATTAATATTGACTATTCATCATTGAAATCAATCTTACGACCCGTGTTAAACATGGAAACTCGATCTGTAGCTAATAATTTCAGATTTCAGAATTGTGAATATTTCATACAAATGGCTGGCATTGCTTTACTCATGCGCAAATTGAAATAGATTTCCTCATGAGTAGGTTGAATATGCTGGCATCATGTTATTAATTTGGGATTTCTAATAAGTATTTATTTTACATATCGATAAAATATGAAGCGATTATTAATACTAAGCCCCAATAAATGATAAATGTTATGTAATCCTTACACTATTTACATTATTCAGACTGTAGTCGCCATATTCATTACAGATTTTGGTTTTCTTCAGGTGGTTGCAATATCGAACTGAACTTTTTATTTCGCTCACTGGGGTAGACTGTTCTAATTCCATGTGCCATATTTAATGGATGTCAGTTATCTCCTGTTAATTTCCCTCTTTGGGTCCTGTCATTGATCTAACCAACGCCTTTATCCACTGTGCCATGTGTCCTTGACGACATCTGTGTATGAATTCCTGGGTATTATAAACCTAATGTCTTCAGCAATCATTTTTTTTACCAGTGATCATATTGCAAGTTTTGCTGTTATCATCGCATGTTTTTACCAGAGCTCATATTGCAATTTTTGCTGTTATTATTGCTTTTCTCTGGTACTCCTTATTACTGATTCCCTGAAGAAGGTCGGAGCGTACAACGGCCGAAACGTTGTAATAAATATGGCAACAAATATGAGGACAATAGTCCGAATAATCGAATAATGTAAATAGTATACATAATACCTCATCTCAGAAATATAGACAGATACTGATATATAATGCTTATTTCATATATATATATATATATATATATGTGTGTGTGTGTGTGTGTGTGTGTTTGTAGAGAGAGAGAGATAGAATGAGTAGTAGAATCTGTCAGTCTGTTCGTTTGTTATCTAAATTCTTCCGGAGTTTTGGAGATAGACACCATATCTACATATATTCTAACACTACATAACCTAGCGTTTGGATAAGTATATTTCATTTTCATCAAAGATGTTCTGGGGGGGTCACAAGACCGACTAATTTTTTTTTTTTTTTTTTTTTTAAATTAAATTTTTATTTGGACAAGGATATGATTCATTTCCAAAATATAGAAGGAGAAAGCCAGAAAATGGAGGTCACATCAGCATGGTGATTGAGTAACATAGAAATGCATCATTTTTATCCAGAAATTATAACAATGATTTAAAATCAATCATCATTTTCTTCCAAAAGAAATGTGTGACACGCAGCAAAAAACAGGTAACTCGCCTAGTATGTATGTATACATAACTTTAAAAATTGTCAGTTGAATACGCGTATTCAACTAACCTCTTAGTTTTTCAAAGTTAAAAGCTCTATTCGTTATTTTTACCATTATTTTATTTTCACACGTGTTTTGAATTTTTCTACTGTTTCGTGGTCAGATTGAACACTCACTACTAACCTCATATATATATATATATATATATATATATATATATATATATATATATATATATATATATAAAGAAAGAACAGTAAGATATATAATCCGGTGTTCTTATAGATATTTTTATTTTTACAAAGTAATGCTCAATGTAAATTTACAGAGCATAAATATTATAAATTAATTGATTTAAAATATGTTTTTTTCCGCTACACAGTTCTAACCAGGTTTCAAAAATAGAAGCTAAAAGCCCCGAATTTAATTTGCAATTAAATTAAAAGCATTAGTTCCATTTCACCCTCAAGCGAATTTTGGAGTAACTTTTAAAAATTACTGGGTTTTAAAGACACAGCTAAAATCACGTTTCCATGGTTACAGAATATTCTACCTGAATTGGACAAGGAATGTCTAGGTATTCCTTATGTCAGTATCATTGTATCAGTTATTAGCTACAATTTGGTAACGGGTAGGGATGTATTTTTCAATGAAAACTGACATCCGTTCAATGCATGTCGTCTGGATTTTTTTTTTAAATTATTATTGTTAACGGTAAAAAATTCTTACGGCATTTTTTTTCTATTTATAAATTTAAAGATTTTCGGAGATTTTTATTTAACTACGATTTGAAATATTCTCATTTTTAATTTTTATTATACTATATTCTTTTTAAGAACAGTTAAATGTATTAGACTCCATTATATTATGTAGGATTATTTTAACATCAAGTTTAAGTATGTATATGAGGTTACATTTTTTTATTAAAAATTTATGACTGACGGCAAAAATGGTTACTTAATTTCACTGATTTAGTAAACTTTTATTTTATATATAAACCTAGTAATATATTCTTTCTCATGTAAGTACAAAGGACATGGGTCATTCAAAAGCTTACATCTTATGGCATTTCATATTAATTTTATTTTTATTTTTTTTTACTATAGGTGTTTTTATTGGATTCTTTTAAGTGCGTGTAGTACTAATTAAAAGAAGTTTAGGTTTGAATTCATTTTATTTAACTACAATTTTAATTACAATTTTAAAATTACAACTTTAAAATTTTAAAATATTTTCATTGTTAGTTTTATAGACTATATTACTTTATAACAGAAGGAAAATTACTCATAGTAAGTAAAATTATTTTTCCATATCAAAGTATATTTAAATTACGATTTTTAAACTTTTATAATTAAGTATTATTTAAGTAATATTTATGGCACTTACTACAAAACTAGCTAAGTCATTTCTCAGATTTAGTAAACTTTATTTATTAATTAATTTATTTATTTTAAATATATATATAACCTAAGTACTAAAAGTTTCATATGTATGTACAAAGGACATGGGGCCGTACACAACCCTACATCATCTAGCTTTTGTTATAATTTCATTTTTCAGTAGGTGTTTTATTGGATTCATTTAAGTGCCTGTAGTCCTTTATTATAGAGGTGTTTCATTATTAGCATTCTTACATTTTATTTAACTACAATTTTTAAAAAAAGATGCTTAGGTTTGAATTGTTTTAACTACAATTTTAAATTTTTAAATTTTAAATATAGGTTTAAAATATTTTCACTATTATTCCAATAGACTTTTTCCATTTTTTTTTTTAATATTATTTAAGGCAAATTTTTGAAATGACGGCATATAATAGCTATTTCATTTGTCTGATTCAGTAAATTTTTATTTTTTATAAACTTAGTAATATATAGTTTCTCGTGTATGCATAGAGGACAATGGGTCGTTTAATGACCTACTATTCTAGCTTTTCTTATTAACTTCCATTTTACTGTAGGTGTTTTATTTGATTCTTTTAGATGCCAGAAATATTTTGAGAGAGATGTTTGATTTTATATCTATTTATTCTAAATGAAGTTTGATGTTGGTTGAATCGTTTTTGAATTCATGGCTAGTGCAACCTATATATATATTTATGTTATCAGGACTTTCAACCGAAGAGATATTGCATTGGTATACTAATGATTCAGTGCGACATTTATTTTGTAGTGGGCCAATTTTGAGGGTTTCTAAAAAGTTACAGAGTTTTTGTTTATTTCATCAGTTTTTATCTTAATTTTCCATTGTCTAAACTTTTTTAGGTTTTGGCATAAATGTTTATTTAAGATATTAGCATTATGGTTCTTAATGATTTTTTTCTAAGTTTTTGTACAGCTGTAACTCAATTTTAGTGTTTTTATTGAAAATAGTACTTAGTTTATTTCACTAGGAAAATGCTTGACTATTAATGCGAAGAATTTATGTCCTAATTTGTTCTTTTTACCATTTGGTTATATGGGGGAGTATACCAAATAATCTTTCTACATCTGTTTTTTCTATGCTTTCCATTTTCATTTTTTATATAAGTTAGTTCTGGGTTTTTGTAGCCACTATCTTTTAGAGCCTTATTATAGGAATTGATATGCTCATCGAAAATCTTGTCATTTGCTGAATTTGTACTAATTCGTTTACTGATAGATAACGATATATGTTTAATTATAGATGGGGGAGTGATTTGATTTAGGATGTATATATAAAGGATTGGTGTTGGGTTTTTCATAAGGTGTGTAAGTATTTTTATTTAGATCTAATGTTATATCTAGGAAGTCTACTTTTTTTTAATTTAGTACTAACCCTAACAGAGACGATGGGCTTAATACAATGTATTAAGCCCATCGTCTCTGTAATACAAATGATATTGGTCTGTACAGACACGATGGGCTTATGGTTATTAGGAACTCAACGAACTTCAAAATAGATAGAATTAGAAAGTTATTATATAGAGAATTTAAAAGCATGGGCTTAAAAATTACGGTTAGTACCAAATTTAAAAAAAAGTAGACTTCCTAAGTTTTTAAGGTTCCCAAACGACCCTCCCCAGGTTTTGAATTCAGAGTTGTCCTTCTCCTAGACCTGTTGCCATCCAAGGCTATGGAACCCAGTCTGTCATGCTATTTTACCCATAGGTGGAGGGTGAGGACGAGGATTCATACCTTTCCCAAGGGTATTAGCAAGATAAGTGAATGTAAAGGATTCGACTGGAATTCGAACTCGGCTTAACCTCTTCCTCAATACATTAATCCACTGTGCTTTCCTATATATATATATATATACAATATATTCATATATATATATATATATATATATATATATATATATATATATATATATATATATATATATATATATATATATAACATATTTAATATCATATTCATATATATATATATATCATATTATATATATATATATCATATTCATATATATATCATATTCATATATATATATATATATATATATATATATATATATATATATATATATATATATATATATATATATATATATATATATCATATTATATATATATATATATATATATATATATATATATGAGGTTAGTGGTCAGAGTTGAATCAAAAATCTTTATGAAACAGTAGTATAGATCGCTCTCCACTATCGATCCCGGCTTGAAACATTCAGAATCCTTTTTCGACAAGCACTTTTATCCGACGAATACGTGGTTACCTTCTTAGATAAACTAAATGAAACAAATTCGAGCATAGAAAGAAGAATATACAGGTATTGTTTTCGTTCACTGTTTCTGTTAGGAGTTCTGTGAGTGAAGATTTGTTCTATTTTATATAATCTGTTATATTCTTTTTTTTCCCCTCGTTTTAGTAATAAATTTCAATTTTAGTCGTGCTTCCTCATTTAAACCTCCTGTATGTAGTTTCGCTGAGCGAATTTGTTACATTTTGTTTAGCTAAATGGTAACAACGTATTCTTCTGAATTAGTCTTAAAACTCTATAAGAGTGGACACTGAGTTCACAACCGAGTGGTGACAATCTGTTTCATAATGAAAGACAATCTTCTGGGTATGCGCGTTGTTTGTTAGCTCAATATGCCATAGTCAAGGAAGTATTATGCTTCTTAAGGTCGGTTATTTTCCAGTCTATTGTTATCCTAGCGCAAGGGTCGGCAACCTACGGCCCGCGGACCGGATCCGGCCAGCGAAGGCATTTTGACCATCCCGCGAGCCTGATTACCAGTGACTCTCTTTTTAACATGAGAGACGAGGCTTTCTGCCAGTTATCTTTCATGAGACTTATTTTACCAAGTTGCGTTGCCTACGTTTAAATGTCAAATAATGGACACATATTTGTTATGACCCTTGGCTACATTAAAAGGTAACGGAAGCGAAATGAACGATAAAGTGAAAGAGTCCAGGGAGGGACTGACATGCGAGGTAGCAGAAATCTAAAGACAGTTAAACATACGCGCATTATACATACATGCCTCATGAATTTGTGGATAATACCGCATGTGTACGTACGTAAGTCTTCGCAAAAAGTCTTTGCAACTATTTGTACTCGTATGTATGGGTATATGTGCTTCGTTTTTGTTTGATGTATGTGTGTGTGTGTGTGTGTGTGTGTGTGTGTGTGTGTGTGTGTGTGTGTGGTTCGTTTGTGGAACAATTTTCAATAACAGTTTCAAACCTACACGTCATAATTTCATCAATTTCACTTCGGTTGATTTTTTTCACTTTGAAGTATTTTGTCGTTCCTTGAGGAAAAGTAATTTTTGTTAGGTGTTTTTAAATTTTAGATTTTCTTTTGTTTTTCTGATTTCTCAATGTTTATTTTCATCATGGTTTTAAATATTTAGGTTGACAGGGGTCTGCATATGTAATTTTCCTTAAACTTTCATTAATGGCCTTCGTCCGGCCCGTGACCCGTCATTATAACACGATCCGGCCCGCGGGGTCGAATGAGTTGCCGTCCGCTGTCCTAACAGTTAATAGATGACTAGGTATGGTTGTATTTTAAATTATTCTAAAGGCAGTTGAATCGAAATAATTATGGCCCAGAACATGATTATAGTGGAGCTATTGTATAGGAATTTTATTATTTATTTATTATTGAATATTGAGGTTATTTTGCATTTATTCATTAATTACACGATGTTGATAATTTATTTATTAATATTAGTCTCATTTCTTTAATATTTATGTACCTTTCTTTTTTATATTTGGTCAATTTTTCTATATTATTAAATCACGAAATGAAAGTTGTCTGGAACGGACAATCTTCTAGATCTTACATTATTGCGTGTGTGCTCAGTGCTCTAGACTTGGATTTATTTTGATCCTAATTTTTGTCACTAAATTTCTCGATGTCAGCAGTTCTCAACACGTTTTCTATACTGATGACAGAACTATTATTTAAGCTTAAGTGTGGCAGTTTCGTTAATGTTAAATTGACAGGAAACTGATCTTCACTGTGTGGTTAATTGGGGCAAGAAATGGCTTGCTAATTTTAACGAAGCTGTTTTATCGTCTTTAATCTTCTAAGATAATCTTTTTGCGAATACCAGGTGCTGTAAACGTGGATATGTGAGTGATGCAGCGGATAACCCGATATCGGAATCTATTATGTATTTTTATAAGTCTACCACATCCGGCAGGTGCTACTGATTTCTATTCAAAGATTCCTGACAGAATCTACGAATATGTTATGCGTTAACACCGTAAATGCTAAATATTTTTTGCCTCCATGCAAGTGAGGTAACTTACGTGATTTTTTTTTTTTTAGAGCTATGCAACTCCTGAAGATGGTCTCAGACGAGACTGATAGTACTTGGGAAAATAAAAATTATCTGAAAGAAAATATTGGTATTTTTCTTAATCATTTTTCTACAGCCACCAAGAAATTAATTAGTGAACTTGAAAGGATTAAAAGTAAAATAAATAGACATACGTCTAAATTATTTAATCGAATATGCTTCAATAAAAATATACTTCCTAAATACACACACACACGCGCGAGTGCGCGCATACACATGTGTGTAGGTGGCACTTTAACGTAGTGTAATGATTAGCAAGCTTGTCTCGCTTGATCAATTACGACTGAATAGTGAGTTCAATCCTTATCGAGTTCCTCATACTTTCGGCATAATGCCACAACTAAGCTATGCTTAGAAAATCACAGCATATGTGTGTGATTATCTCTGTGTGTGTACTCATATTATGTATGCATCAGCTACCGTCGTTGTAATATCTTGAGATAACCAAGAAGAAAAAAAAACATGTCAAGTTCGCCAAAAATGCGATAAGTGTATACACTGACGCCAGCACTGAGTGACGACAATCTGTTTTATGTTTGAAAATAGACCATCGCAACTCGTTGTTGTCTTCCCACACGTTATATCTGTGTACATATTCTTCTTTCTCTGCTCAAACGTGTTTCATTTAGTTTAACTAAGAATGTACCAACGTATTCGTCGGATGAATTGTTGGTCGAAAAAGTTTGTTTCAAGCCAGGATCTATACCCGACCGATTTGGTATCAGTCGGAGACTCTACTCCCAAGCATATCGTCGCCTGTTAGAGAAAACGGGAAATTTTAATGTTTGTACAATACGAAAGACGTCAGTAGCTAGAAGAGCTCGATTTGAGTAGAAGTGTGTTGCATTAGCAGCAGCAGCAGCAGCAGCCACTGTTTATAAAATCACCCCTTTCTCTCCGACAGATCATTCGTATTACAATCGAATTATCCGCAAGTGGAAAGGATGATCCAAGTAGGTCTTTATTAATATGAAATATTAAAAAGATGGATTCAAAAAGAGAGCTCAATGTATAGTATACAGAGCAATATGAAATATATCAAGAGAAAACATAACGTATAGTCGAAAACACGTTTATAAATTATAATTTATTTCAACGGGTAAGTTTTTAACATCCGTCTCATCATACCACGACGTTTTAAATTTAAATTTATCCAGAATATTTTAAAAACAAGATAACAGGAAGACTCGACGCTTCACATAGAAAATCTATTTTCTGGGGATTAAAATACATACATAAACACACACACACACATATATATATATATATATGGAGAAGCGTCTAGACTTAGATTTAAATTTTTAAACCATTTGTAATTTCGGTCGGATGAGACAGATGTTAAAAACTTACCCGTTGAAATAAATTATAATTTAAAATCGTGTTTTCTATGATGCGTTAAGTTTTCCTTGATATATATATATATATATATATATATATATATTTCGACTCTCCCGTCGAAATTCGACGTATGAGGTTCAAGCAGATCAGTTCCTAGGAAACCGACAGCCCGACAACAGCACATGAGATTTGATTATAGTGGTGAACATTTCGTACAGGACCATCCACACGTTTTAAAGGGCTTATTACAGAGACCTGGTGCACTACATGCCACAAAAGACCTTGCGCAGGTTTTGAATTCAGTGTTGTCCTTCTCCTAGACCAGTTGCCATCCAAGGCTATAGAACCCAGTCTGTCCTGCTTGAGGATTCATACCTTTCCGTATGTGAATGTAATGTATTCGACTGAAATTCGAACTTGACTCTCCGATTTCTCAATCGAAGTCACTATCCATTACTCCACCGTGACTCTTCAATATATATATATCAATCAATCATTTCATTTTCGGTCATTTGGTCAGATTGTAGGAAGTAGTCGTGGCTGACAACTTTTCAACTTTACAACGTCTATGTTCCTGCGTGTGTATCGGCTTCTGGCTAATTAAATTTATTTTAGAGAACATAAGACAATGAACACTGTAATGTTCATAGAAGTAAGCACGCTAACATGTCGTTCGGATACTCTTCTGTCTGTAAGACGAAAATGTTGCTTACTTTCTTACAACTACAAGTAAGTGCAATTACAATGCCGCATGTCAAATAGTTCAAGGGTCTCCACGCGAAGAACATGGGAAAGGCGAAACTCATCGAAAGGCACACGGACGCTACATTATTTCACCCCAATCAAGGTAACAAAACCACTAAAACACAGTGTTATCGAGTGTGAAATAACATAAAAAGAAGAACATAAATTAAGAAGAGAGAAGATGACAATTGACATTACATTTAAATTTTTGAAGGTCAAAGTTGACTGGAAAGCAAGAAGCAAGAAGTGGGGAAAAAAACCTGTTTACATTATTCGGACTATTGTCCTCATGTAAATAGTCTACATAATACGTCATCTCAGAAATATAGACAGACACTGAAGTATCGGCACGGACCCAAAACACCGAAAATATGGAGAAAAATTGAAAAATCCTATCAGAAAGTGGCACGAATATCGAACCATGTAAAAAAAAAAAAAAAAAAAAAAACCTGAAGAAAGCCGGAGCGTACAACGGCCGAAACGTTGTAATAAATAGGGCAACAAAAATGAGGACAATAGTACGAATAATGTAAATAGTTTACATAATACCTCATCTCAGAAATATAGTCATCGAAAGATAAAGAGAAGTAGACACTAGGCAGATATGTACGAATTAAATTAGATACGAGGGTCGTTCCAAAAGCTATAAGCCTCACCCATTAGGAGTAGGAGATACTGTTATTCATCATGACGGTCGTCTTCAAGTATAGAATCCAGAGGTTTAGCAGTGAATATTTCGAAGACAGTAGGAAAGCGTTGTTCAGGTTAGCAGTAGATATTTCGATAAAAGTAGCAGAGCATAGTTCGTCCTTCTGGTTCTCTTCGCCTGACAAGCTGTCACTGGACATTCGGGCAGAGTGAACAAAAATGGCCGCCTTTATACACGACGGATTGAATGTTCTGCGTCTTCTGATTGGTTAACATTCTATTGGTGGACTATAAAGGGAATTAAGTCATTTTGACTGGCTCACTAGTTATATGTATATATACACAAAAAACTGCAACACCCCCCTTATTTTGGGTGTATTATGGAATCTTCCTACAAAATATTAGTAAAGTCAATATTAATATGTAACAGGTACTTTAGTATTCCAATTTTTTTTTCGCATTCATAAAATACATTTTATTTATTTTTATGTATTTATTTATTTATTTATTTATTTTTTAATTTTATCCACAAAAATTAGTCATATCACTTTGTCCACAGTTAAGTACTTCGGGTTAATAAACATTAACAACAATATTATAAGTTTGGGTTGTGATCACAACAAAAAAAAAAGTGGAAAGAATTGTTACTTTACCCATAGCTGGGACCCATTAAAACAGTTAAATAGTTAAACTATCACTCCGGGTCAGAGTGATCCTGAGGGTCATTAGAAGATGACTGGGCTAAAAGTAGCGCTATTTACATTTATACCCCGAAACTAAGGACTTGCATTCATGCCAAAAACTGAACTGACGTTTCTTAAGACAATAACTCATGGACTTCATGGATTGCGTCCAGCATGATCAGCATGTCGCCTCTGAGTGTTCATGTCAATATTCACTTTCATATATATATATATATATATATATATATATATATATATATATATATATACCTAACTATTTTGAACAATTCGTCCAGGCTGTTACCATGGAAATTTTGATTTCAATTATGAATATACTATTAAAACACGTAAATTTCAGAAATAAGTTATTCCAAAAAATTTCGCTTGAAGATGGAACAGAGCTTACTTTAATTCAATTTAATTCAAATAATTATATTGAAGTTTTCGGCTCTTGTTTTGAAACATGAGACCTCTTATGTCGCGAGTTGGAATCATATTTTTAAATTAATAATTATATATATATATATATATATATATATATATATATATATATATATATATATATATATTCATGTTAGGGGTAGACACTAATTCTCACCCCGTCCATGAAGGGATTATTCACTCCCAGAAGATAAATACATCAATAAATCATTTCATTTTCGGTCATTTGGTCAGATTTCTTTTGAAGATGACTGGTCGGGCCTCTGTTTTGACCACTTTTAGATTTGTCTCGCACCTTTCACTTTTCTATCGGCCTCAACGGCACAGGAATTAAGACAACAATCTGAATAAGGTTTTCTGCTTTC
This sequence comes from Acanthosepion pharaonis, assembly GCA_903632075.3. NCBI lineage: Eukaryota > Metazoa > Mollusca > Cephalopoda > Sepiida > Sepiidae > Acanthosepion > Acanthosepion pharaonis. Next base: position 3,100,112 of record CAHIKZ030000029.1, on the reverse strand, counting down.
ATAAGAAGTGGTAGTATGTTGCCACAAGAAAAATGTTCAGCTATGGCTCTTTTTTCTGAGTGAGGCTCATAACGTTTTTAACGACCCTCGTGGCCAAATTGTCAGGAACTGATTTCTTTATTTAACCGGCCTAGGGGGAATTCAAATTATGAAGTATGTTTGTTGACAAGCTTTTTCATTGATGCTAGGGGTGAGGCGTGAAAATGTTCGAATCCCGTCGATGTTTCAGCTAACCATCACACATTTACCCGATTCTCCTTTACCGTCTCTCTGTACTTCCACTTCCTTCTACCATACTAATTTTATCAGTAAGGCTCTTATTCTCCATCTTGTGGGGAGGCAATTGCGCTAAGGTACCTCGGAAGATCTGTTACCTCCACCCTTCAGAAGGCGGTCTGAGTATGCCTAGTGCGTTAAGGTTCGCCATCATACGCTTCGCATCGCTTTCCTAGATCGAATGTATCGTGAATCGGATGAGGAGGGCGAATTATGGAAGGAAGGCTCCCATAAGAATTTCCCATTCCTGAGAAGGAGCAACCACCATTTACTCCGAGACAAGTGTTCCTTCTATCATGAATGCCGTTGTTGCGGACCCGGTAGGGTGCAGTGCTGATTATACTGAGTGGCCTTGTGCCAGACACCACACTAAACTACCGAGTCTACAAGCAAAGTAAAAAATAAAATGCGTGAATGAACAGTGAGAGGAAAGGGTCAATCAACAAGTGCATAAAATAAAATATATTAAGATAGCCGAAATAAAATGACAAAAGACATCTGTTTATAAAACATGAGTAAACAAAACTTTAATTAAACAGTAACGAGTAACTCATCCCAAGGTAGGGATCAATGAAAAGTGTTCCGCGCCAAATAGAAATACAAGATGGCCAAAGGCGGGGAGAAAGTTTACAGTTCCGGAAAAGAATGCGCACAGATGAAAGGAGTACTCACTGTGGATATTTTTTAAGTTGTAAGTGATTATGCATATTTTAATGTACAGGTTCTGAGTTATAAAGAATGTTCGGTAAACATTTAATTGACCGCTGGTAAATGTTCTGGACTGCTTGTGGGGGCATCTAGCCGATAGAAACTAAGCATGGTCTTGTAGAATGATTTTACGGCGAGCCCAAAGAGAAAGACGAAAATATTTGTTCAAAGGTAAATATTATCCCTGCCTGTATTATTTGGTTCGAAGCCAGGGGTTTTTGTTCAAGTCACCTGTTGAACACGAAGTTTTCTGCCGACGACAGTGTCGTGTGTCTCTAAAACGTCTTCTGGTAGAAAACGGAGAAAAAGGTCCTGACCTGTGATTAGCAATTTGTTCGTTCAGTTCCCTGCCTATACTTATTAGGCCCCTGTCGAGGGATAAAATACGCCATTAGTTGCATACGAACTTTTGCTCGCGACAGTGTCGCGTATCTCTAAAACATCTTCCAGTGGAAAACGGAGAAAAGGTCCGACCTGTTGGCAGCTTCAAAAAGGAGAAAAGTCTTGGTAGAGGGTGCGTCGACATTGTTGAAAAATAAGATATTCCGGCCCGCATATGGATTAAGGGCACGGAATAAATGAGTTGCCCGTCTACTCAGGTTGAGGACCGGGAAAACAACCAAACGCTGGCCGTTTGAGACGCTGCGAAACGCGCGGGAAAAATTCAAAATCTATCATGAGTTAATCGTAGCAGCTAAAAGGAGCTTACTGCTCTGTGGGAAAGGTTCGCGCGCACACACGCACGAGTGTGAAAAGGAAGGAAACGCGCGCGCGTAAAATTATAAATGGAATTAATGTTAATTCCATACCGTATTGCTTTAAAACACCACTTTCAGGCGTCGGATGGCCTCTCCTACGTCGCGAAGGGCACTATATCACGTGTTAGGGGATCCGTACGATATGATCTGATTGTCGAGCTGTCTTATGAAGCAGGAGCCTTGCCCAATACAATATGGCCTTGGGCGCCTAGGGTGAAATTCCTCAATAATGATGGGGGATCACTAATATTGATGGTGATTAATAGTATCTTCTGGATGTCAAAAGACTTGGTTTGGCGGGCTTGGAGAACTCTCGAAATTGCGTTCGCTGTGATGTGGCGGCGGAAAGCGTGGGTTACGCTTTCTTTCATTGCAGGCGCGCAGTCCCGTTGTGCAAGTTTACTGAAGGCATCATGGTTCGCATGCTGCGCGTAATTGTCTTTGTTCCTCGAAGCCAGTACTGTCTGTAGCAATGAAGAACCTCCATTAACGTGTTCTGTTGCTTACTATGTGTCATGAGAGTCGTTATTTGGTCGACGCGTCAGGGAGAATTATGTTGGGGTGAGAAGTTCACTTCTTCCCAACTGATCTTGTAGTTTAAGCATCTGCGTCCTCCTTCATCAGAATTTTGTTAAAAGTGGCTGAATCTTGCGCGTTTGTGTCGAATAAAAGACTGACTTTGAGTGACACTTGGAACCGGATAGGCATGTGGTTATTGCGCAAACAATGTTGAACATTGACAACCCCACCCGAAATTAGATTACTTTAGGGTTGTGTTTTGTCTTTTAATATCTGTCTATATTTCTGCGATGAGTATTATGTACATTATTTACATTATTCGGACTATTGTCCTCATCCATATTGTCGCCATATTTATCACAACGTTTCGTCCGTTGTACGCTCCGACCTTCTTCAGGTGGTTGGAATGTCGAACTGAACCCTTTATTTTATCTCCTGTTAATTTTACCACTGAAAGTTCTCCACTGCTTTAACCGGGTATTGAAGTCACATTCTTTGTTCTGTCACTGGATCTAACCAACACCTTTATCCACTGTGTCATATGTCCTTGACTTCATCTGTGTATGAATTTCTGGGTATTATAAAGCTAATGTCCTCAGCAACCATTTTTACCAGTGCAAAAAGACACAGCTAAAATCACAATACAGACATAATAAACACGCAAACACCCCTGTCTAGTGGAAGTGAATTTATCTGTAACCATGGAAACGTGAATTATCATTTTAGCAGTGTCTTTAAAACCCAGTAATTTTAAAATTACTCCAAAATTTGCGTGGGGATGAAATGGAACTAATGGCTTTAATTTAATTACAAAATTAAATTCGGACCTTCCATTTTTGAAACATGGTTAGAACTGTGTAGCGGAAAAACCATATTTTAAATCAATTAATTTATAATATTAATGCTCTGTAAATTTATACTGAGCACTATTTTGTAAAAATAAAAATATCTATAAGAACACCGGATTATATATCTTACTGTTCTTTCTTTATATATATATATATATATATATATATATATATATATAATTCTCAAAATGTTATGTGTCCGTGGGTGTGTTTATGCGTTTCCAATTTTTTCATCCGATTTCGATGATTTGTTTTTGGTTTGTTTCATAGCTAAGTCTTCAATGCCAGTTTTGAGTCCAAACTGGCTGGAAAATATTACAATATTGAAGGTGAAAAATCGACAGAAACTGATTTGTTAAAGTTTGCGCCAAAACCAGAGGCAATATTTAGTGTCTGTAAAAAAAAACTGCGTACATTCTATTTACAGAGCTGAGATCTAACGGAAAAGACTATGAGAATTATAAAAAAAAATATTATAAATAAAATTTATCGTATATTATTATTATGACTGTCCATGGAAGAGGTTGATTTCCAGCAAGAGATCGGGATCAAAATAGACGCCGAGTATCTTGACCGGCCCATCCATCCAGAGGAAAGGCCCTGGAAAAGAAACTCCCTTCCACGCAGCCAACCGCAAGCTCAGAGACATATCACTTTTGATCTTGGCACCTGTCACCGTCTCATACCTTCTGATTTCTTTTTTGACTTCTTCAATCTCGACTCTACTCAAAACAAGAACCGAAACGTCCTAAGCATAGGCGGACTACCTGGACGAGGTGGCAGTACCAAGTAGAGAAATTCCGCGTAGGACCGGATTCGTCTTTAACTTGCGAAGGAAGGTTTCAAAGCAACAACGTAAAGCAATGGCGAAAGGCGAAATAACAAAATTTAACAAGATATAATGAAAAAAGACAAAAATTTAGTTCAAACAAAAAAGTTTGGACGTGAAAAAACTAATAAAACAGCAAATAAGAAATTACACAAAATAAGATTGACGGAAAAAAAAAAACGCAATATATAAACATATAAAAAGGTTTCTGTTTAAATTACAACAGCAAAAAGAATAGTAAATATAGAGTTTTGCGACTTAAACACAAAATGGCCGACATTACACGAAAATAAAAACAAGTCTTGCTACAAAAATAAAAATTAGAAATAAAACAAAATAGAAACGGAAAGAGAGGCAGGAAAATAAATCACAAAAGTTATGCAAACTACAGTGTAACCCGGATATAAGAGAGTTGTCGGGACCGGAGAAGAAGTATCTTATATCCGAGGTTCTCTTATATCCGGGTTTGGTCTATTTTGTTTAGGTAAGTATGGGAACACTTTGGGACTAGATAAAATCTCTCTTATATCCGGGTTTCTCTTATATCCGGGTTACACTGTATTTACTCAGGACGATTAAACAGATAAACAAAGTAACACGTAAACATATACAAAGTTAATTAAAATCTATAAAAAGGATGAAGAGAAATTAATGTCCTGGCGGGGAGTACAAAGTAAAGAGAAAAAAATAAGTTCAATATAACTTAAAAAGATAAAATAAGTCAAGAGGTCTAATAAAAATGGATGGAAAACAAAGATTAAATAAGAATTTAAAAAAAAAAAAAAAAAATGAAAAGGAAAATTAAAAAACTCAGTCAGATTAATCAGAAAGAAACGTAAAAAATTAAATTTTTAAAACTTAACGTAAATTTCAGTGTTGTACCCCTAAAAATTCCAAGATTCGATTAGCAAAAATCTAGTCAGGCGCTAGGCACTGGTCAAGTTAGTCTACGAAAAGAGGACTCCCACAACAAAGGTGATTAGCAATGGCTGCTCGATCAGTGAAAGACGTATGTTTCCGTATAAGGAAACGGCTAATGCTACCGTTACGATTAGAGTGAACAGATACTACACTTTGATCCTAAACATACGGCCAGTTAATAAAGAAATCGTATCTCAAATAGCACTAGCACCTCGGTAATTGAATTCCAAATGTTTTCATGTATGGAACCCGCTTATAGTAACTTTACCATCAGAGAGAAGGAAAACAGGTACCAGACTTTGATTCTTGACTTAAGATAGTTAATGAAGAAAGGCGTAACCTGAGTAGAACTGTCTGCTTAGTCAATGAATGCCGAATGTTTCCATTTAAGGAAACTTCTAATATTACCATTTACTGAAACGAAGAAAAAATCCTACACTTTGATCGTAGCCATATGGCAAGTTAATGAAGAAAACCTGTCTCGTGTAGCACTGGTTAAAAGTTGAATGTTTCCTCATAAAAAAAGCGTAACTCGTTATCAAGTTGGTCTAGAGGACTCCCACAACAAAGGTGATTACAGTGGCTGCTCAGTCAATGACTGTCGAATATTTCCCTATAAGGGAACAGCTAATATTACTATTACCATTAGAGATGATGAAAACAGATACTACGCATTGATTCCAAGCCAGATGACTAGGGACTTAAGAAAAGACTAAGTTCAGTAAATGTTCGGTCACTGAATGCCAAATGTTTCCTTATAAGCAAAGATCTGATTGTGACGTCGCCCCCTGGTCGCAGCGTCGACTCTGTCGTTCGATCTCGTTCGCGGCGCCAACTGTGACGTGACGTGATCCAGGGTTCTGGACCTATGGTCACGACACCAGATGACGTCTTTGCCAGGGCGTCAGCTGTTCGCTCCTCGCTGCTCCAGTGTGACGTTCTAACCCTTTGGTTAGATGAATACCAACCTCGTCGTTCCCCAACTCGCTTTCAACGCCTGGTTACTAGGGTAACTGCACTGATCTCCGGTCTGCCTACCCACGTTGTGATTAGATCTTGAACAGACGGGATCAAACAGGATTGGGGCCGTATGCAAGCTGAGTTCAACGGGGGTGATAACACACAAGAAAAGAAAAAACTCACAAGGTCAAAATTATTGAAGAAAAATAACAACCTTTTATATCTAAATGTTCGTTACACAAAATTATTCCTACCTCCCGACCCGTTTTGTGGACTGTGGCACCAAGCTTCTACCATACAACTTTTAAGGCTTCGAGTTGCCTACTCTCTAGAAATTTGCATTTCGGGGTGTGGATTGGTTTCGACACTGGGCGCTGATCTCTTCCTCTCGTTCACGGCTGATTTTTCTCGCCGTCAGTGCGCGAATCGACTTCTTCTCTTCGGCTTCGGTTGGACGAGCTTATTCACTTCGGCTTGAGTTGGACGAATTTCTCTTCTTAGGCTTGGTTTGATTCCAACTTCTCCGAGGCGCAACTGCAAGTTAACTTCTTCTTCATCCGAGGCGCAACCCCAACTCCAACTTAACTTCTCTTCGGCTTCCGGGCAATTTTCTTCACTTCGACTTGGGTTGGACGAATTTCTTCTTCGGGATTCTCTTGCCCGCAAGGGGCGAATGAACCGGCCCGCCGCCCGCGTTCAAGCTCCCTCGCTGTCCGCGGCGTAACTGCAACTAATTTCTGTCGATTGGGGTCCTGCTTTTATTGACGCCGTAACAAACTGGGGTGGGTCTGTCGGCGCCAGGGTTTTTCTTTTGATAATTCTAAAGTCGTATTATTTCTGATTAGGGATTTCCTATTATCGCTCTTACTTTCACTCCTACTTCCTTACTGTGCCTCTGGGGGGAGGCACATACCCGCTTCCCCTGGCCCCTCGTATGTCAGGTGACCGCTCTCGACCAATGGGGTCCTGGTCGGGCATCTTTCCTCCTCCCTCGCACATCACGTAACCGCTCTCGGCCAATGAGACTCTGGTCGGGTGTCTCTCCTCCTCCCTCATGTATCATGTGACTGTCCTCGGCTAATGAGACTCTGGTCGGTATCTCCCCTCCTTCCTTCGTGACGTCTAATTGGGCGTGTACAATCCGGGGCTTTGTTCTGGGGGAAGAAACACCTTGCTTAAAAAAAACAAAATTTAAATTGTCCTTTTCGTACGATCGAATGACGCTATCGGTCCCTTCCACACGTGGCATCTGTCAAAACAGTCTGCCGCTAATTGGATACGATCTAAGAAAGGGATTTTCCTAGACCTGTCGGCGTTTCTCGCGAGCTAATACAAATATTCCATTTTTCTCTGGCCGATAATAAAATCTACATTATCTCCAAAAAGCATTTTCACTTTGGGTGTTTTTTTTTCAACCCCAGAAATTGTCTGGGTTCTGTGTATTAATGTTTTGTTTTCGCATACATTTCCCCATCTGTTACCTATCATCTCAATGACACTCTTTTCGTTTGTTACTTATCAATATTTTTTCATTGTCCCTAAAATTTTATTTCTTCAGCCAACTTAAACAAACTTCCATCTTCCGTGGACACGGAATTAGATCAAGTGCTTGACCTGATAATTTTGACATTTGATATGTGCCAGTCGAGCGTGTGTGTTTTCGCTTACGACCTTGTTTCGTATTATGTTTCTGTCTTTCCTTTTCTTTTTTTTTATTATCTCTAAACTCTATTTCTTCAACCAATTATATCAACTTCCATTTTTCGTGGATTTCGGTCAGGTACTTTGACCTAGATATCTTTTGACACCTGTTATGTGTCAGTTAAGCGTGTGTGCTTATGACCGGGTTTTGTACCATCTATTTCTCTTTCTTTTTTTCTTCCTCCTTCCTTTCTTTCTTTCGGATCGCCTAAATGCAATTAGAGAATTATTCTCAAAATCCAAATATTCTTCATCTCTAAATAACTATCAAACCGAAAAAAATAAATCATATATTTATGAATATCTCTTTTCAGTTTTCTAATTATGCATGGTGCCACAGATAATATCATTACAATTAGAGAGTTTGGGAACAGATACTAGACGTTGATTTTAAGCCCGTTGGCCAGGCAGTGATGTGTAACTCGAGTAAATGTATTGTTCGTTCAATGAATACCAGATCTTTCCACAATTTGACAATTATAACGGCTGATATTATCACTGCCATTAGACATTTTAGGAGAGGGGATATTACTATCTTTTTTCTAAGGGTATTTGCGTGTAAAAAAATGTAAGGAACCCGACTGTAATTCGAACACGGATCGTCAGTTTCTCGTTCTGAGCCACTATCCCTTAGGATACCTGCACATCACGAAGGAATATAACGATATAATGGCGAGCAACATCCTTCTTCGAACGATGTGGAATGGCGCTGTAGAATCAAAACGAAGAATTGTACTAAAGAGGACTTCCAACACTAGCAACAACTAAAATGGATGGCATATTGTTATACTGGAACATACCTATTCTATTGTTAATAGACTCTCCCACCTATAATAAGTAGTAGTAGTAGCAGTCGCCAGTGAGCTCAGTGAGTTGGTCTCAGTTCAGTCTGAAGTCGGACGACCAGCTGACCGGTTGAACTCTCTGCCTTCGGGCGGGGAGGAACCCGAAAGAGGCTACACCGAAGGGCGGATTCTTTTTCGGGGAGGTAAACCGACCCTGAACCCGTTTATACGGGTTCAAAGGACATATTTTTGGCCGAGCCCACGGGCTCGGATATTCCAAATTAAACCGGCCTTGTGCCACATGATGCGCTCTTTGGGGTGGGGTGAATAATATACCGCTCAGTGACTTTGTGAGTCAGTCGATGTCGGACATTAAAGTATCAACCACCACAACTAGATTGCTGCGTCATTAACTATTATATCAAGTTCCTAACGTTTTGTACGTCGAACCTTTTTAGGACCGACTTAGTGAAATACAAGCCTTCACTGTGAAACTACTCTATAACACGCATATAACTAGTGGATTAAATAAGGACATAAGTCAATAAGCTGAATTTAGGAATGAAACCACCTCATCAATGCTGGGAAGAGCGATAACAGTGGCTTTGAGAAACCAAGTTTTAATCGATATATTTTTGAGAAACCTTGTTTTAATCGATATATTTTATTAATTACAACTGATTGTAGCACTGGCTAATTGCTCTTATAAGGAAGATATAATTACCAAGTTGCTTATAATTTTTTTTAGATTAAATATTTTCATTTACCCAGATAAATTATTCTGGGTTTTCTTTTTTTATTTGGCGGGGTGGGGTTTGCTTTTTTTCGTTTTTTCTTGCATTTTTCTTTTTCTTTTTATTTTGTTTGTTTCTCTTTTGCTTTTTATGCTTTTTTTATGTTTTTCTTTGTTTGTATTTTTATGTTTTTTTTGTTTTTTTTTGGTGGGGGTTAATTTTGATGCTTGATTTGGGTGATTTTGGCTTGTTTAAGTTCAAGTATTATTATTTTTTTTTTTGCTTTATTTGTATGTTTTCCTTTGGGGGGGTCTTTTTTTCAATGCTTCTATGTGAACAGATATCGTGTAACCAAACATCAGATAAACCGGATCCCATCAAAACCTCTGCAGTGGATATATTTTCTTGATTATGGTCGGTAGAATTCTGATGAAATCATCGTGTTTATGGACATTAAATGTAACCGAATAAGATAAACAGCTCTTCTCATAATCTACTTGAATGAATATCTGTGTTGAGCTGAGTTTAGAATGTCGCGTGGTCCAAGTAAGGAAAAATTATCAATTCGGTTGAGGATAGCGGAGTGTGGATGGGGGGAGGAGTTGGGCAAGAATCCAACTGTTCTGGGCGATTCTAGAAGGACGATGACAATTATGATCATGAATAAAACCGTTTTAAGCCCGATTTTATATGACGTCCGCGTCCGGATAGACATGAATTATACAGGCCTAATCCGACGGACAGCGAGCTTCTCGGATTTCGGGACGTTAAACGCCCAGCACCGAGCCGAACACAGCCGAATGGCGTCATTTCGCCGCTGGAAACGAGCGACAGGAGGTTTCAACTGCTCATCTCTTGCCCGAATCGACAGCCGCTAGACGGCCATTTCGAAAAACCCTGAAAGCGGGGACAAGTAAACAGGCGCCATAACTCTTTCGAGTTGTATTACAAATATATGATACACATATGATTATAACCAGTGTGTGATATATGATTTTTATGATGCAAATATACATGTATGTATGTATATATGGTATGCATGTATGTATCTCTCTCTCTCTCTCTCTCTCTCTCTCTATATATATATATATATATATATATATATATATATATATATATATATAACTATATCTTTGTATGTATATATATATATATATATATATATATATAACTATATCTTTATATATATATATCTTTGTATATATATATATATATATATATATGTGTGTGTGTGTGTGCATGTATATGTTTTTCTTAAAATCTATTTATATGCATATGTATGCATTATATATATATGCATTTATATGTATATATACGTTGATATATATACAAAACGATAATTTAATAGGTAATAATAAACACACGACAATAAACAACAATGTTTTGTCCACATACGCGAACACGCATGCACCCAAATATATAAGGAGAGGAAAATGTTTGTGTGTTTATATATTTCTATGTGTGCGTCTGTGTGTGATATCAAATTCGTAAGATTTATATATATATATATATATATATATATATATATATATATATGTATATGTATGTGTGTGTGTGTGTGTATATATATATATATATATATATATCCAGACACACACACACACACACACATATATATATATATATATATATATATATATATATATATATATATATATATATATATATATATATATATACATTACATCCGGTATACTTAGCGAAAAGTGTTCAATACCATTGATAGAGCTAAGATATTCAATTGTATGAATATTTGATTGTAACTCTGGATTTTACGCTTTCATACAAATGAATATATATACATATATATATATATATATATATATATATATATAGTTTTTTTCACCTCTATTCTATATATGTGATTATGATTATTACCTGTCGTAAATTAGATTATGACGATGTAAATTTTGATTTGATCGCAATGTATTTCACTAGCTTTCATTTGGTCTTCCCCATCCCACCCCTGTTCATTGCGTGGACATATTGCCTACCCACACATCTCTTCTATAAATCCACAGTTAAATCTTTCTAGATCTTTAGATTTACTTTCTGTTGTCTTGTGATTTATTTTTCCTTTTTTTCTAAACATGTTGTCGGGATAAATTTAAACCATTTTGTAATTCCGTTCTGATGAGGCAGGTATTAAAAATTACCTGCCGAAATAAATTTATCATAGGATTTTTCGAGATATGTTTTTTTTTGCTTCGATACATATATATATATATATATATATATATATATATATATATATATATTTCACATGAATCATACATACAAAAGTAGATAAGTAAAGTTAATGATATAAATGGCGAAAAACATCTCAAACAAATTTATTAAAGTTACGTTAACCCAAGAATCTCTCGATGAATCTTATGATCCTTGTTTTAAATAACTTCAAGTTGTATAACGTTGTTTTTTATTTTGCTATTGCTTTCAGCTGTGCTTACATCCATCCTCAGGCATGGAAATTAATTTGTTTTTTTAGGAAATCCAGGTAGTAGCGGGATACGAAAGATTAAATGTTAATCGAAATGTTTTTCGCCATTTATACCATTGACTTTATTAACCTACTTTTTAGATGAATGATTCATGTAATATAAATTGAACTGTATCTCATATTTGATTGAAAAAAAGAACTGATCCGACGTGCAAATTTTCGGGATATTTATTTCATGCCACATCAACTGAAAAACTCCTACAACAACAAAAAATATAATTCTCAAATTACCATATTAGTAAAAAAACGCACTCTCTTTAATTTTCAAAAAAAAATTCGTTGCGACTGCACGCTCCAAAATTTCTTATCCGTTAAAAATAACACATTTCTAAAGAAACATCTACTTTTTGTATGAATGATTCATGTAATATAATTTGAACTGCACCACATTTGATATATATATATATATATATATATATATATAGAGAGAGAGAGAGATGGAGAGACAGATAGATAGATAGATAGATAAAGAGAGAGACAGTTATATAATTTGGCGACATGCGATTTGGCAACGCTAGAGTTCTTTAAATAATTCAAGTTAGAATTTTGTTTGAATTTAGTAATGTGGTAAATCCATGATTTTTTTTTTTAATGTGTTTTTCAGTTAAAGTGACATGGACTAAAGTATAGTCGAATTAATAGTTTTTCCTTCACAGGATTTCGTACTGCGGATGGATTTTCGTAAATATATTAGATTGGGCAGATTGTTTAGAGATTATATCATATAGAGGTAATCATACAAAGAATTAATTAGTAATGCTAATGTAAGTAATGGCGAAAACTCTTCGCTAACAAGACTTAATAAGGTATTAACTTACAAACAATTCATTGGATAACTCGATCGTTATGCTTAAATTGTTGGCAGATGGATTTGAATGTTGCAGGGCACATTTTGATCCTCAGGGGTTAATTTTTCCATTGCAGGTAAACTTCAGGAAGAAATAAATGTAGTGAAGACTGAAAAACACATACAAAAAAAATAGTGGATTTACCACATTACTAAATTCAAAAAAAAATTTTCACGTGAATTCTAACTTGCGCTGTACTTATTGGGAAGCGCTCAATATCAGTCATAGAGCTAACCCATGGTCACAAACTCACATCAATCCAATATATATATATATATATATATATATATATATATATATATATGAACACAAGGTTTTATACATATTTTTAGATCAGCAAAACTCAACATTAACTCCATTGTCTGACTATGCAGAAGGAAAATAACATTATTTAAACTTTAAAAGTTACTTACAAAATGAAAGAAACAGAAATTAAGTAAACGTTCATAAAACATGTTTTATGTTCTATGACTCACTAAAATAAAAACACAAGGTTTTATGCATATTTTTAGATCAGCAAACCTCAACATTATATATATATGTAAAATATATTTTACATATATATATATATATGTAAAAATCCGTGTGTAAGTAATTCAAGTAGTAGTTCCTAATAATATAACATATTAAAATTGATCCACAAATGAAAGTTCAATATATTTATTATAGAGCATAAAAATGAATTACAAGAAAATGAAAGCATTACACCATTCAGATGGGCATTTCACCCACGGGTTATTCCCCATGGGGCTTGATCTGACCGATCAGGCATATTTTTAAGACAAGTGTAAATAGTTGCAGCACAGATCTCGAGTCGAAAACTGATGCCATGAGGAAACAATGTATGTCCAAGGATAGAGCCCCGAGGAGGAATCTGCATCAATGCCAAAATTTATAGAAGAAAGGCTATTCAAGTCAACTTTCTTTTCATAATTTGATAAGACTGAACCACTCAGCGACACACGTGATGCATGCTTGGGCTATCGATTCGTACATGACTGATGATTTTTCCTGCAGTAGGATGTCAGTTCTTTCTGAGGTAGACTGGTTGCCAGCCAAGGCTAAATAAAACAGTCTGACCTGTTATTCAACTCATAGCTTGAGGCGAAGAGATTGATTCATACCTTTCCTAATATAACGAAATCAACTGGGATTCGAACTCGGCCCTCCGATTTCTCATTAGCGATACGATATCTATTAGACCACAACGCACAACGATTTGATGACTGAATGAGTTAAAAAAATTCATCTAGAAATACCATAACCTTTCAACTTATGTAGAAGACTAGCACGTCAAACCCAGTCAAATGCCTACGACATATCAAATGCAACAGCCTGAGCTTCACTATTTTTATCTAAAGCTTAAAAGCGACTTTCACCAAAAACCGTTAAGACATCAGCAATTGATGTAGAGTAACGGAAGTCACTTTATTCGTCTGTTTTCGCAGGATGGCGAAAAAGGGGTGGTAGACGTGTGTCCGATGTTAGAATTTAATGCAGTTTTATTATTAATATTGGAGATACAATCTCCCAGAGGGCATGGTAATTTTTAAACAACACACACACACACACACACACACACACACACACATATATATATATATATATATATATATATATATATATATAGGTTTGGGAACCTTGTGGTATTCGGTGCACCAGGTCTCTGTATTCGTCCGTTCAAAAAGTGTGGATGGTCCTGCACAAAGCCTTCAACACAATAATCAAATCTCATGTGCCGGTGTCGGGCTGTCGGTTTCCTGGAAACTGATCTGCTTGACTCTCATACGTCGAATCTCGACGGAGAGTCGATTATTATTATATATATATATATATATATATATATATATATATATATAAAACATGTACACATCAAGTGATCCAGACCAGTTGCAATCTATAGCTGACCGCCGTGCTTCAAAAAGGTTTCGGCCCATTAAGCTCATTACCTCTCCACACGATGAGCCCGCAGCAGCTAAATGATGTTACGTTGCAGCCGGTGTATGTGTGGACACGACTTGATACGAACTTGTGAATAATTCACGCACTACATTCCACCGTTTTCTCGCCACAGACCTTTACAAACTTATTCGGCTTTGGGATACCAGCCTTGAGGAAGCAGAGATTCCTACTGGTATACGAAAGCCGAATATGGTGATCATGTATATATATATATATATATATATATATATATATATATATATATATATAAAGGGTCATTCAATAAATAAGTGAATTTTTCGGTATAAGGACTTCTAATACAGATAGAAGCTTACTTTTTTTTATTTTTTTGTTTACTTCTTTTTCACATGGATTTAATTTCTTTTGCAGATTAAAAAAAACTTTGAGAGTTTTGGCGATTAACAAAGATGGCTGACCAAGAAGCATACTCCAGGATTGCACAGCGGTTAGTTATCAAGTTTTTGGTTGCTGAAGGGAGCAAACCAGTTGAAATTCATAGGAGAATGTAAACTGTGTATGGTGCCACATGTTTCAGCCAAAAACATGTCTACAAGTGGGCTAAATTGTTTAATGAAGGACGGAGCAGTGTTGAGGATGACGACAGGCCTGGGAAGCCTACAGAAGTGAGGTCTCCTGAGGTGATCGAATCAGTCAATGACCTCATTCAGTCTGACAGAAGAACTACTGTGAACTGCTGAAGCAGGCCAAGAAAGACATAAAGAACAAACGCAGGGGTCATCAGTCAGAAGGAGTCATCTTGCATTATGACAATGCAAGGCCTCACACAGCAGCCCAAACGGTGCAGACCATCAATGAGCTGGGCTGGGAACTGCTCCCTCATTCCCCTTACAGCCCAGACCTTGCCCCTTCAGACTTTCACCTGTTTGGTCCCTTGAAAACGTTCACGAGAGCCACAAGTTTAAAAGTGATGATGAAGTCAAAAGTGTTGTGAGCGACTGGCTGAGACATCAGTCCAAAGATTTTTTACGCTGAGGGAATACGGAAGCTTGTTGCACAGATGGGAAAAGTGTCTGACAAAAAGCTGGGAGACTAAGTTGAAAAAATAACAAAAAAGTAAGCTTCTATCTGTATTAGAAGTCCTTATACCGAAAAATTGACCTTATTTACTGAATGACCCTCGTATATATATATATATATATATATATATATATATATAGATAGATAGATAGATAGATAGATATAGATAGATATGAAGACTTTTTAGGTGTTATTGGTAATGGTTAGATATTTTGAACTGTTTTTGGTAGAAGATCAATCTAAAGTGTTTTTTAGGATCGTTAAGTGATACATACATACATACATACATACACACACACAAACAATATATATATATATATATATATATATATATATATATATATATATATATATTGACAGCAAGCATTTTTATAAATATATCTTATTAAAAAAATATGTATTTACGTCTTTTTAAATTTCTTGATCATGCGTACGTACATACATACATACATACTTGCATTTATGCTAAAAGATCTATAAAAGTGGCCGTTCAGGAAAACTTTCATTTCACGATTTGATATGAAAGATTGAACCAGTTGAAAAATAAATCCAAAAATACCATAGCCTTTCAACTTAGAAAGAAGACCAGCAAACCCTGTCAAATGCCTTTGAGATATCAAATGCAACAGCGTAAGTTTCACCATTTTTATCTAAAGCATGACAGACTCTTTCAGCAATAATCGTTTATCCATCTTTAGTTGACCTAGAGAAGCGAAAGTCTTATTGATTATCAGAAAGATGATCACGTGAGGTGAGATGTTTGACCAATTCAGAATTGATTTGAGCCTCCAGTAATTGGTCGATGGCAAAGATGGTTAAACCAATCAGACACTTCGTCTTTGGTAAAGTCGGGAACTACAGAAGGATCTTCAACATGCAGGAAAACAAGAAGCAGCCAGCTATTTATGTTAGTGTTTAGAGAGAACAGAAGCCAGTTCGGATGCACTATTAAATTTCAATGCTTTCAGGGGATCTATTTTTCTATAGACTATACGGAAAACATTAAAGATATCTTACTGGAATTCCCCGAGGTTTTTATAATCTTATTAGACTACTTTGAAAAATAAGAATGTATAATTACTCTCCAAGCTTAACAAAAGAATCGTGATGTACTTGAACATAAACGAAAATGATATGTGCCTCATGCATTAATCATAGCTAAAAATCGGAGGCTCATAAAGGATTGAAATAAAAGTTCAAATATATATATATATATATATATATATATATATATATATATATATATATATATATATAATAGAAAGAGGTTGTAGTGGTTCCAACGAGAGAAAAGTATGTATATTAAAAAGAAGAGAGGTGCCGCAAACGTTTTTGGTTGTAATGTGGATTTTTTTAGAAAAAAATATTATGCTTTATTTTCCATAATTTTACTTCACATGTTTCTGGTCTCGTGACCGTCTTCAGGTAAAAGGCGGAGATTTCCACATATTATTAAAAATAATTAATTTTTCCCTATGTTTTTCAATGTCAAATATTCTCGATACGTTTATACGTTCTTTTTGTAGATACACATATTTAAGTAGATGCTCTGTTTATAATAAACAGTATTTCCAACGTTTAATAATATATGACGTCATTTGTTTACATTTGGATAAGCATTGAGCAGATATGAATGAATGAGAGAAAATCCTGGTGAATTGTGTTTAAAAAAGTTAAAATCGTCCTTGCTAACCGAACGCTTCTCTGTGCTCCAATCGGTAAAGGCACATCAGGCTATACGACTGTTCCGTATAGGATAACGTTTTGATTCCTGTCGGAGGACACATGGACAATGGGTAAATGAGTTAGTTAGATCCAGTGACAGGACCCAAAGAGTGTGAATTCAATACCTGGCTAAGGCAGTGGAGAACTTTCAGAGGGAAATTAACAGGAAATAATTGATTAAAGAAAACCCATTAAACATGGCACGTGGAACTAGAACAGTCTACCGCAGTGAGCGAAATAAAGGGTTCAGTTCGACATTCCAACCACCTGAAGAAGGCCGGAGCGTACAATGGCCGAAACGTTATAATAAAGATGGTATTTATCAATGCACCCACGGGGATCGAATGTGGCACAAGGCCTTTTTAATGTGGGTATCTCTGAGCCCGTAGGCCCAGCCAAAAATAAATAACCATCCAAACCCGCCGAGGTGGGCCAGTTCCGTCAACTTCCCCCAACGAAACCCTACCCTTCGGCGGAGCTTCGTCCGGGTTCCTCTCTGCAAGCAGAGAGTTCGACAGACACCCGACCAGGCAGCTCACAAAGCGCAGACACTACACTTTGATCCTAGCCACCGGGCCGAGCGGGTAACGTTATAATAAAGATGACGGCAAAGATGAGGACTATAGTCTGAATAATGTAAATCATGAAATATTGCTCGCCACTCATTATTCCCTTTTGATGGCAGATCTTCATTTGATCAATGGACCTTTGTTCCCCGCTTCACAGTTAAGAGCCACCATGCCACGTACCTGGTCTTTGACTCATTCTATTTGCTTCATATTTTTTGTAAGCTAAGGAAACATATTCACTCAGAGAGCTTCTCTCACTAGCCTTTTGCAATGCTCTACAGAGACACCCTTAAAAATGCTTCCCCAACCTTAAAGTCTCGCAACTAGTTCTCATTGATATATTTTCTGCCTATTCTCATGCACATTTTGCTTTTTCTCTCTTATGCCCATAAACAACTTCATTCAGTAACTCTCTTCTTTGATTGGCTACTCGTCCTGGGCAGGCACTGTGGAGAAATGGAATAGCGGCTCGGATTAACGAATTTGAAGAGCCGAGTTCGAATTTCAGTCAAGCCCATTACATTTACTTCCGTGCTAATAACCCATGGAAAACGTATGAATCCTTTTCTTCTCCTCAACAGCTATGGGTAAATAGCAGGATGGCAACTGGTCTACTGCAGAAAGAAATAGCAACCTACTGCGGGGAAAAAATTTGCCTCGTCAGTCATATATCTTTCGATACATGATCGCCTAAGCATATATCACACTTGGTAAATAACTGACTGAATCGCCGTTGTACTCGATGTAGAAAATTATATAAAAAGATATTCATCCTTAACTTTATTCGGTGGTGTCAGGTATTATTATTGTTAATGTAACTTAAAATGTTATTTATTAATAAAACCCCACGATAGGGAACGCATAAACATATATTTGCTTAGCATATACGTGAGGAGTCGCATTATTGGCCTCTTTGGGTTTTATCGATCTATAAATATTTATTGAAATTTAACGCCGGGTTTGTTGAATAATAGAAATATATCTGCGCAGTTATAATGGAAGCGAATTCTTTCTGCGCATATGTAAACGAACGGCATTTATTTGTATATCCTTAATATGCAAGTTTAAAATTGATAGTTACTTGGGTGGAGGTTGCAAGCTATAAACAGGACATAATGATGCTTTAAGCGGATGAAAGTACGTTTTTAATCATTATCGGAGGATGCACATAAAATTTAATAAATAAAATAACACTGTTTAATGGGAAAATTGATTGGCTGGTAACATTGAAATATGTTTTTTTTTCATCGATTCACCCAAAGAAAGGCGATAATGCCACTAAGATGCAAAGGTTCTACTGGGAATGAAAAGAATGAGAAGATTTTAGAAGGAACGAGAAATCAACTCCTAAACAAGGCAACGAGTGATAGACCTCTACTCCTGTTCAAGAGACCGAGGATGCGTCAGAGCCGAACGATAGGAAGATATTATTTTTTAAATAATAGAGGAAAGAAGATACCTGATAAGGGTTACACCGGTATTTATTTGATCACCGAAGAAAATAAATGCCAAAATATATGTGAGTACTTAGATGAGGGACCGATGAGGAACATTAGTCACTTTTTTTTAGTATTTTTTTAAACATTTCACCCCAATCAAGGCAAGAGTTCCACTGGTTCGGAAGGGCTTGAGAAGGCGAGAAAAAAAAACCGTGTGTATAGGGGTGAATGAGGAAAGGATAAAATATGAACTGGGTTCAAGACATCAGAAGATAGCGATTGACATTGCACTTACATTTTTTGTATACTGTAGTTATCAGGTAAACGGAAGTGAGTTCCACTGGCGGGAAGTGCGAGAAAAGAAGCTGTTGGAGTAGAAGTAGCGGTTACATTTAACTATTTCAACGATAAAAGGGCGGGACCTAGACGCTAGTCTAGTAGCACGCTTAGAGTTACGTATTCGCGGCACCAGGGGTAAATAAAAGCTCGACAGAACACTTGCCATGTGGAGATGTCAAGTCAGGATCGAATACATTGCACATCCTTCTTTGGATTTTGTCGACAACCACGAGATGAACAACCGGTGTACCAGTCCAGATATGATAATAATACTCAATGCGTGGACAAATAGTAGCTTTGTATTTTGATGGCCTCTGACGAGAAAAACCTTCTGGTACGACGCAGTGAGCCTAATTTCCTTGCAGCAGATGCAGCCATAGATTCAATATATTTGTTCCACTTTAAGTCATTCTTAAGTGTGAGGCCAAGAAGGCACACTCTCCTGACGTCTAGCATCAATTATGCTAATGGTGGACATGGAATTATCTCTGTAGTGGCTAGATGAGAGCTGTTTAATTTTGGAGTCTTTGAAATTTACAAGCCATAACTTACTCCATTTTACCACTGATTAAAGTTCTTTTTCGAAAGAAGCGGCTAGGTTGACATTGCCAGCGCTGCCGGATTTACAATTGTGACAGTACTGTAAATGAAAA
>CAHIKZ030000029.1:3072500-3075000 GCA_903632075.3 Acanthosepion pharaonis | reverse complement strand
AAACGAAAAGGGTGTCATTGAGTTGATAAGTGACCGCTGGAATTGTATACATTAGTATACAAATCCTGACCAGCTCTAGAGTTGAAGATAAGAACCACCCACGATGATGAGTGAAGATATTTTCAATTCAGATAATTAAGATTTTGCTAACAGGCCTGAGCGATAAAAAGAGGTGAAAGCAATTGTTTTAGCTCACAGAGGGCGCCGGCAGGACGAGAAAAATTCTTCCTGAAGTCACATCTAATTAGCGGCGGGCTATTTTGACAAATACCACGTATACGAAAAGGACAATTTAAATTTTGTTTTTTTTAACAAGGTGTTTCTTCCCCAGAACAAAGCCCGGATTGACCACGCCCGATTGGAGACGTCAAGAAGGAGGGAGAGACGCCCGACCAGAATCTCATTAGCCGAGAGCGGTCACGTGATGTGCGACGAAAGGGGAAGGACGCTCGACCAGGACCCCATTGGTCGAAAGCAGTCACCTGACATACGAGAGACCAGGGGAAACGGGTGTGCGCCTCTCCCCCCCCCCAGAGGCACTGTAAGGAAGTAGGAGAAAGTAAGAGCGATAATGGGAAATCAGAAATAATGCGACTTTTGGAATTATCAAGAAAACCCTGGCGCCGACAGACCCACCCCAGTTTGTTACGGCGTCAATAAAAGCAGGCCCCCATCGACAGAAATCAGTTCAGCCCAGGACGACAGAGAGAACAGTTCAGCCCCGGACGACAGAGAGAACAGTTCAGCCCCGGACGACGGAGAGAAGAGTTCAGCCCCGGACGGCAGAGAGAAGAGTTCGGACCTTGACGAGAAGAGTTGCAGGGCGGACGAAGAAGTTACTTGCAGTTGCGCTTAGAAG
This sequence comes from Acanthosepion pharaonis, assembly GCA_903632075.3. Taxonomy (NCBI): domain Eukaryota; kingdom Metazoa; phylum Mollusca; class Cephalopoda; order Sepiida; family Sepiidae; genus Acanthosepion; species Acanthosepion pharaonis. The sequence goes on along the minus strand of CAHIKZ030000029.1, from coordinate 3,074,141 downwards.
TTGAAATCAAACTCAAGCCGAAGTGAATAAGCTCGCCCAACTCAAGCCGAAGAGAATAAGCTCGTCCAACTCAAGCCGAAGAGAATAAAATCGTCCAACTCAAGCCGAAGAGAAGAAGTCAATTCGCGCACTGACGGCGAGAAGAATCAACCGTGAAACGACTGGTAGAGATCAGCGCCCAGTGTCGAAACCAAACCACACCCCGACATGCAAATTTCTAGAGAGTAGGCAACTCGAAGTCTTTTAAGTTGTATGGTAGAAGCTTGATGCCACAGTCCACAAAAAGTGTCGGGAAGTAGGAATAATTTTTATGTAACGAACATTTAGATATAAAAGGTTGTTACCTTTTTTATCAGTAATTTTTTTGGCCTCGTGAGTTTTTTTTTACTTGTGTTTACCACCCCGTCGAACTCAGCTTGCATACGGCCCCAATCCCTGTTTGATCCCGTCTGTCTAAGATCTAATCACAACGTGGGTAGGCAGACCGGAGATCAGTGCAGTTACCCTAGTAACCAGGCGTTGGAAGCGAGTTGGGAACGGCGAGGCTGGTAATCATCTAACCAAAGGGTTAGAACGTCACACTTGGAGCCGCGAACGAGATCGAACGACAGAGTCGACGCTGCGACCAGGGGGGGGGCGACTTCACAAACAATATATGTTTGAATAATCATTTGCTGCCCCAATACACTAAATATACATCTTTATTTGCCTGTATATTTACACAGAAATCCATATATATATATATATATATATATATATATATATATATATATATATATATATATATATATATATATTAGGAAATCAGCCGATTCGGCTACGTTCCTTTCAATATTTCCACTGAAGATAACGAAAAGGTAAGGCAGCGGAATTGGCTGATTTCATAATTTTCTATACTTAAAAGCTGTCCATGTCAAATGTTTATCTTTTTCGATGTGTTTTGATCCTTTTTAATACTACTGTTTCAGATCTCTAATTCAACTCTGACTGATATACATACATATATATATATATATATATATATGTATATATATATATATATGTGTGTGTATGCATATAAAAAATATATATATAAACTTCATTATATATATATATATATATATATATATATATATATATATATAACAGTAAGATATATAATCCTGTGATCTTATTGATATTTTTATTTTATTTTTTACCAAACAGTGCTCAATATAAATTTACAGAGCGTAAATATTATAAATTAACTGATTTAAAATATGGTTTTTCGCTACACAGTAATAACCATGTTTCAAAAATGGATGCTACAAACTTCAAATTTATTTAAAAAATTAAATTAAAAGCATTATTTATGTTTCATCTTCAAGCGAATTTTGGAATAACTTATTTTTAAATTTACTGAGATTTAAGCGCACATACATATTCATAATTTCCTGTTTCCAAGGATACAGAGAAATCCAGTCATTCAGACAAGGGGCGGTAGCGTGTTCATTTTTGTTAACTATTGTTGTATCAATTATGAGTTACGTTTGAAAAAGAGCTTAAGTTTAGGGTGAGTAGGGGTATATATATATATATATATATATATATATATATATATACTGGGTTCGATGGATAGATTTTCTTCTAAATCACGCAAAAAATGAAAATAACTCTGACATC
>CAHIKZ030000029.1:3047500-3067500 GCA_903632075.3 Acanthosepion pharaonis | reverse complement strand
TTTATTAGATAATCAACAAATCTTAAACAATATATTCATTTTGAAAAACATTTATTAAACGAATTAAAACCAATTAAAAATAAAGAATACAAATATTTCTTAAAAATTAAAATTTAAACTTTGCCAAAGTAAGTGGACCTTTTCGTTTTTATGCAGTATTTTTTCATCGACCGGCTTGGACATTCTAGAAAATTACAGAAAAAAAAGACGGGATATTTCTTCTAGAATGATAGCTATCTAGCTAGATAGACATTGAAAAGAATGTGATAGATAGATAGATAGATAGATAGATAGATAGATAGAAAGAAACGGACTGGAATAGATGGATATAATGATATATAATTTTTACAATTTTATGTATCAACAATTAGTATTTAGAAAAATATGACAATCTGGGAAGATTTTGTAACTTGTTTCATGTGTTAGGACTTCATCGGACTGGGTTTGGTTGATAAGCTCGCTAGCTAGCTAGCTAGCTAGATAGATAGATAGAAAGAATGAAACGAACTGAGATAGATGGATATAATGATATATAATTTTTACAATTTTATATATCAACAATTATTATTTAGAAAAATATGACAATCTGGGAAGATCGGACTGGGTTTTGTTGATAAGCGAGATAGATAGATAGATAGATAGATAGATAGATAGGAAGATAGATAGAAAGAAAGAAAGAAAGAAAGAAAGAAAGAAAGAAAGAAAGAAACGGACTGAGATAGATGGATATAATGATATATAATTTTTACAATTTTATATATCAACAATTAGTATTTAGAAAAATACGACAATCTGGGAAGATTCTGTAACTTGTTTCATGTGTTAGGACTTCATCGGACTGGGTTTTGTTTATAAGATAGATAGATAGATAGATAGATAGATAGATAGATAGATAGATAGATAGATCTGAACAGAGTGACTCAAACAATCTAGAGTATACACGGTAAGAGGAAAAAAAAAAGAAATTATCGCCGTTGGAGAAAACATTGGCAGTTGTGGAAATGTTAATTGCTGTCCTGGCTCTGGTAATGGCATCACTTGTGTCCGCGGTTGAAGCAGTTGTGAGGTCGGCGTTTGTTTTCGTTCGTCGCAAATCGTTGAAATGAGGCCATAAAAAATGCCGTTATGTCTGCCAGTGACAGGTAAAAGTCACCGTTCTGTAACCGGATACATCTGTCTCCGGGTTTTATCGACCAAAATACCACGTGCCTGACCAGCTTTGCCTGAGGGTGCTTTTACGGCTTTCTACACTCTTTCGCTTGTCAGCACCCTACCGCCTATTTTTCTCTCTCTCTCTCCCACCTCTCTCTCCCTCTCCCTCTCCCTCTCTCTCTCTCTCTCTCTGTCTATCTATCACTTCTCGCTTTTTTTATGAATCTTTTTGTTTATCTATTTTTTCTCACAGGAATTGATGTATTTGTACTTTTTATACCAATCACCTTGACAGCAAGGCTTGAACATTTTAGTATATTCTTTGGGCGTGACAGAACGAGTTACCCAAGTACAGAATTTTCCGTGTTTTTTTTTTTTTCGCTGTCTCTTGAATTTTATCACGCAGAAAGGGACATAACTCTAGCGCGAATGTATTCATATATTATGTGTGTTCCGATAATTGCTGTTGTTTTTATTAGATGTTTTGATGCCGAAAATGTTCTCTCTCCAAAATGAGACAAAATGAGATGACATTATATTTTTAATAACTTCTTGGCATTTATCGCTTGTTTATAAACATCTTCTCATAAGCATATATATATATATATATATATATATATATATATATATATATATATATATATATATATATATATAAGTAAAATAAGTCAACACTTAGTGTGTGTGTGTGTAATGCGACAGTCTTTGTTTCATGCGATGCCATCGTCAGGCCTGACGATAACATCTAGCATTTGAAATAGACTGTCCCCCACCCATATCTAATCTCTCTTCCTCTTCTCGTGTTGAGAGAATAAATTCTGTTTTACCTCTATCTCTAATTTTGAATTTGTAACTTTATTTACGATTCATAAATATAGCATATTAGTTAAGACTATATATATATATATATATATATATATATATATTTAATAAAAAACAGACCACTTTTAAGGTACCAGTACAATAATTTATTTCACCAAAAAAATTTTTAAAGTACTCTGGATCATCAGGTAACAATTCCAACAACGAAATGAAAGGAAAACGTCTAAGTGTTGACTTCAATGTTTACTTTTATATTTACACAGGCTCTATCTCTGATATTGAGCACTTTATACTATTAATATAGCATATATTAAGACTATATTTCTTCATATATATATATATATATATATATATATATATATATATATATATATATTATCCTTCGATTCGGAAAAGAAAGAATGACAGAAAGAAAGAAAGTCTGTTCTTTATATTGATTTAGGTATATATATATATATATATATATATATATATATATATATATATATATAAAAAGTGAACATAAAGTCAACACTTAGAGCTACGACGATTGCTGTTTCATGCTATATAAATCATGGCAGACGATGTCTAGCATGCAGTCTAAGTGTTGACTTCCATGTTCACTTTTATATTTACACACGCTCTATCTCTGATACTGAGCACTTTATCCCACAATATAGCATATATTAAGACTATATTTCTTCATATATATATATATATATATATATATATATATATATATTGTCCTTAGATTCGGAAAGAAAGGATGACAGAATGAAAGATAGAATGTTCTTTATATTCACTTAAGTGCAAATAATCTTTGGAAAGGTATGAATCCATCTACCCACCCCATCTCTCTCTCTCTCTCTCTCTCTCTCTCTCTCTCTCTCTCTCTCTCTCTCTCATAAAGGTGAAAACGCAATTTGGTGAGAGTTGAGAATAAGGACCAAATGCTCTCGTGCAAAATTATGAATTTTAAATTTGTTTCTGTTTAATATTTTTCTGAATATTCGCTCACAAATTTATTTTCCATATTATTGCCATCGGCTTTTGAATGTTCCGTTCTCTCTTAAAAACCTATTTAAATGCAACTGACTGCAACCATAATTTTCTTCATGTTTCGTTGTGTAACTACCAGCATATTTCTTCCAATTCAGTTTCATATTTTTGATGCAAGCCTAACAAACAATATAATATGTTATAAACCTGTTCGTCTACAAAACTATAAAAGCGAACACTTTTCGTTAATGCTAGAATAATGTTATTTTATTTTCATTTTTCTTATTTACAATTACCTCTCACGAAGATTACGAAAATCGTTCTCTGATTCCGATATGAAGTTGATTCCAGCTTATAAGATTTATAAATATTCACAAAATAAAATTGTAATGGGATTGGTGAATAGGATTTTACCTATCTGCCTATGTTAGTTATAGGAGAAAAATGTATAGATTAAAGTGTCAGACGGGATTAAGTTGATTACTGATCCTGGATCGTAGAAAAATGTTATACGACAATATGGCGTTGCCAATGTAATGTTTCAGTCACTCGGACTAACCAGAATTTGTCCAGACTTGAATGCAGTGTTTTGCAGCGCAGGTGAGGAATAAAAAATTGGAAGAGAGAAAAGGCAAGAGGGGAAGAAAATGAATTAATTCTCCTCTTCCTAGCTTCGACAGGTTTTGAAGCTGTTACGAAAATTTCTCTTAACTGAATACCCCAAGCAAATGGAGAATTTGACGTTCGTCGAAATTTCAGAAATGATAAAAAGACATTTACGACCTAAAGTGAAACTTGTCAGATCGGAAAGAACCAAATTTCTGTCCATTAAACAGAAACAGGATGAATGAATGATGCAATATTTCTGCGAATGAATATATGGCAGATATAGCACATAAATATGTGATATTGAAATATATACAGTGGGGGAAATACATATTTATCCACATGAAAAATTGCATTTTTATAAATGTCAAAGCCTTAACTAAAAACAATTTTTGATACATTTTACGTGTAAAGACACATTTTATTAAAAAATAGTAATAAACTTAATTAATTCTTATTCTAACAGAAATTAATGCATTTTTTTCATTTTAACTGATGACAAAAAGTAATCGTACAAAACAAAACAAAAAGCATATTAACTTAATTTAATACTTTGGGATATATCCTTTATTGAGTTCAACATCTACCAGTCTATTCCTGTACATCTCAACTAATGATTTACACACATTGAGTGGTATTTTGTCCCATTCTTCTTGGCAAATTCATGATATTTGTTGGTGCTCTTTTCCCAATTTGAATTTTCAAATATCGCCATAAATTCTCAATTGGGTTCAAGTTTGGGGACTGACTTGGCCATTGCAAGACATCAACGTTACTTTCAGCTAAACATTTCCTTGTAGATCTAGCGGTATTCTTAGAATCATTATCCAGTTGGAAAACTCAATCAGGAGGTAGTCGAAGTCTCTCAACAGAACGCATTAAATTGTCTTGCAGGGTTTTCTGGGATCTTTCGGCATTCATATGGCTATCTATTGTTGATATTCTGCCAACACCTTTTGCAGAAAAACAGCCTCAGATCATGATACTACCACCACCAAACTTTACAGTTGGCAACGTGTTCTTTGGTAATTAGGCTTCACCGTCCTTCCTCCACACATGATTTGGATAATTATGACAAAACAACTCTATTTTAGTTTCATCTGTCCATAGTACTTTTTACCAAAACGAACATTCTTTATTCTTATGCTCTCTAACGAATTTTAGCCTAGAATCTCTGTGTCGTTTCAAGAGGAGTGGAGTCTTCCTTGGGATGTGAGATTTCAGGCTGTTTTTGTGTAGTTCATTACTTATTGTATGCTTGGTTACTTTAATCCCTAATGCACGCAGATGTTCTTGCAGCTCTTCTCGAGTAACCTGTGGATTTTGTTGGATCTGGCATCCTAATATCCTTGCTAATCTTCGAGAAATCTTCTTCGGAGCATCTGTTCGTCTTTGGTTTTCGACGCTGTTACGAGTTTTAAACCTTGCAATGAACGAAGCAATTGTAGTAAAAGGAATATTCAGTTTGTTAGAAATCGTTCTGTAACTGTTCCCATTTTTCCAGAGACAAAATGTGTTGTTTTTGTGAAATAGTCAATTCTTTACCTTTAGGCATTATTAGAACCTTCTCGTAAGACCAGAAATTGCAGAAAGCTCTGATAATGGCTAATAGCGTTAACCGTAACTACTGATAACATTACTGGAACATTCATTTTTCATAATTAATTGATTTTATTCTAATAATTGATTTGTACGCATACTTTTTTCACCAGTTAGAATTTTAAAAAATGCATTAATTTCTGTTAGAATAAGAATGAATTAAGTTTATTATTATTTTTTAATAGTATGTGTCTTTATACATAAAATGTGCCGAGATTTGTTTTATTTAAAGGCTTTTACATTTATAAAAATACAATTTTTCAAGTGTACGAATATTTATTTCCCCCATATATATATATATATATATATATATATATATATATATATATATATATATATATATATATATATATATATATATATATATATTTAAATGGACAAAATCCGACAATTATTTTAAGATATTTTTATGGTTTTACGTTCTTTTATCGATGCAAATATTTAAATAAATTTTCTGCGTTTCATGCATTACAGATTTAGCCACAGATGAGCGTTTCGGTAAAAACACATTAGGCTATATGATGGTTCCGTATAGGATACAGGTTCGATTCCCGTCGGAGGACGCATATTTTCTATTTTAATTTCTCAAACAATCAGGCCGGTGAATGTCCTTAATACTGTTTATTATAAACAGAGCATTCACTTATTTTTTTTTTTATCTCTGAAAAGAAGGTATAAACATAAAAATGTCTTTATATATATATATATATATATATATATATATATATATATATATATATATATATATATGAAAATTTCTCCGATTTAATCGGTAGAGAAGACAATATTTATGAATAAAAATGACAATAGGAAAACTGGTAATTGCTGACGCGTTTCGTCCAATGTGGAATTTATCAAAGCAAAATACGAAAATGAAATTAAATGAACAAAGTAACTAATAAAAACAAAAACAGAATGTACCTAGGAACTGGAATATAGAGAAACGCTATTTTCATATTTTTTAACTGAAAAATAACGTCAGAGATTGTCACGTGTGGAGAATATTGTCATTATATCAGTGTTGATGTATTCAGCCATTTTCTTTTGATTCTATGAATCTGTTGTGTATGTTTGTTTGTAAGAGCAGTAATTTTGTTAAGAAAGGTGAAATGGGGAAAAAAATCTGGGCGTAGAAAAATATTTGGGTAATTTTCTATGGGGGCACTCTCCAGAATTTTCCTTCTGAGTGAGTTATTTTCTTTTTGCATGAGTGTAGCATTTTTAAAATCAAAATTATGGTTGTATTTGATTCTATGTATGACTATTGCATTAGCTAAGTTGTTTTTTGCGAGGTCTCTTTTTTTATTAGTTACTTTGTTCATTTAATTTCATTTTCGTATTTTGCTTTGATAAAGTCCACATTGGACGAAACGCGTCAGCAATTACCAGTTTTCCTATTGTCATTTTATTCATAAATATATATATATATATATATATATATATATATATATATATATATATATAAATATATAATTTGAAAATGGCTTCGGCATGTAACACTGTGTTGTGAAATTAATGTGTAAATACTTCGTATATTTCTGAATATTATTAAATAGCTCTGTGATTTTACTTTGACGATTGTTTTTCTTACACTATAGAATATTCATATGTATTTGTATACGATATACGCTCGATACCTACATATAAGTACCCATTCGGTTATATATATATATATATATATATATATATATATATATATATTATTTTATCTCTATCTCTCTCTCTCTCTCTCTGATATTGAACACTACCTTACATAAATATAGCATACTTTAAAACAATATTTAAATTATATACATATGATATATATATATATATATATATATATATATATATATATATATATATATATATATATATATATATGTGTGTGTGTGTGTGTGTGTGTGTGTGTGTGTGTGTGTGTGTGTGTGTGTTTGTGCTTGTGTATAAAAGAAGGAATAGATCCTTGTTCAGGCGTATATTTTATTACTTCAATCATTATTATACCTTGATCTTCCTATTTGAAGTAGACGTCCCATTATTATGCACATTCTTGCTTCTAATTCAAAAACAAAACCTCTGCGTTTGAAGTATATATATATATATATATATATATATATATATATATATATATATATTGAAATATATATGTATATATATTTAATCTTTTTAAATATATATATATATAAATATAATATATATATATATATATATATATATATATATATATATATATATATATATATATATATATATATATATATATATATATATATACGAGCGACAAATTATTCAATTATTATAGAACAGCCGGAATTGGTTAAATAGTATGATTTTTACTGAGGATAATGTTGAAGTTTATATGGTTTCCTCGTGGTATTTTAGAAATTTCCACAAGAACTGCTTTGATATTACCCCGTGGTTCATTTAAATGTATTCTGATGAGAAGACATTGCATTGTGATGTATTTAGGGATCCAAACTTGATTTATTTAGCTGTCGCTACTTAATTCAAATATCGCCACGTGAGTTACAGGGTGCGATGGATAAATCAAGGTCTAAATTACGCAAATATCAAAATAAGTCTGGCATCTCATTTTAACAGAGATATTTACCGAAATTACAAATATATCTTGAAATACTAAATTTATTCTAAGAAATAGCCATTGGTTTCAACCACTGCCTTCAGACGATTCAAAATCTCTTTGAATTATTCTAGACGGTCTCCTTGTTTAATTTTGGAAATACTGCCATAATCCTTGCCTTCAGTTCATCGTTGGTATTACGAGGATTTTCTTTGGCCTCTCGTTTAACCGCGCCCCACACATAAAGTGGGTGGCAGTCTGAGGAGTTAGGTGGCCAGATATAAGGGGCGTTATGGTCGCAGAAATTGTCTGACAACTATGACTGTGTTCTTCTTCTTGTGTGGTATAGTGCAGAGTCCTGCTGCCACAAATAGGGTCTTCCAGCATTACCTCTTCAACGCACATGGTGTCGGCCTCCGTGTTGAGTCTGAGGGCCTCCATGTTGAGTCGGAGGCCTTCATCATCAAATTCGAGAGTTCTTAACAGAACGATCAGACGAGGTTTCTCCGCTGACTTACCTTCGTAATCACCTTTAGACTCATCCTTCTCTTTCCGAATCCTCTGCACTGTTCTCACATTAGCACTCAATTACTCTGAAATGGTTTGTATTGGAGCTTGCGTTGTGAATACCAAGCAGTACAACATGCCGCTTCTAAATTTCTGACAGAGTGAATTGGGTCATGGTGGCCTTATTTTTTTCTCGCAGAAGGTGCCCAACTGATTCTTCTATACTGGGGAGTTGACAAAATCAAAAAAGACACAACGCGCATGCGCCAAAAATATAAAATGGCGACAATTTACTTATCGCACTCTTTTCTTTAGATATTCCCACGTGACGTAATTAGATTTTCTCACATAGTTTATTTACATATTATTTTTTTATTTATTAACTTATTCCCTAATGATCTATTTAGATATCTATTATGATTTTTTCAGATATCGGCTCGTGATCTATGTCGATATTAGCCCGTAACTTTATTTAGAGATCCCCACGCGATTTATTTATTCTAATTCTAATCCTATTCTTCCGTTTATTTTATATACTGTCTTGATTTGTTTTGTTGAGAGATTCCTTCGTGATTTTACAAGACAGCAATTCATTTACATTGATATCGTAATTCATTTATATCCTGCTATGTATTTAGAGATCTCTATCTATAAAAGGCAGGATGTGTGTGTGTGTGTGTGTGTGTGTAACGAATGCACGGCCGCAATTTTCGACGGATTTGCAGTAAAATTTACATGCACATGCTCCAAGTTAGCAGGAAGGCCAAGACCGACTTTGCATTTCCCAACTCCTATCAATACTGCAAATAATCAATATTTTCATGCTTCTACTGCAGTTTTCATGTAGTTTGCGGCCATTTTCTACTGGCCAGCGTGAGAGCCTATAGCTGGCTGCCACGAATAGGCACGAAGATTCTATTTTCTAGCCTGAGAGCCAACAGCTGACTGACACGGATTTTAAACAATCGATAGCTGCATGCGTTACAAATGGGAAAAATTTAGATCTGCATGGCACTTTACTCCAATTGGCTCATTCGCTTGCAACGTTGGGTTGGGTGTGAAAAAGTGTTTGTTGTTAACATTCTTTTTTGATTCGTTTTTTCCAGTTACGTGTCCTTTTTTAAAGCTGATCGTTTTGTGTTCATTTTTTTAGTTCTTTTTTTCGTAACAGATTTAATGTTTAGTATAGATCTTCGAAAAAATTCGCAGTGTGAGATAGGCAAGAAGTAAGGCATATAGCAACATCTGCACGGCAAAGGGCATTCCTTTTAAGGCAAGGAAGGGCAAAAATATTTTAAGTCAAGTGCTAGCGATTGCTGTATGAGTCGTGCGATTTTTGAATCAAGCACGGGCAACGCCGGGCCATGTTGCTAGTTCTTGATAAAATCCAAAAAAAGAATCAGCAATATAATTGGTCCTGATCTGGCGTCTCAGCTTCAGTCACATTCCCACCTCCATGAATTTGGCTCCCTCTTCCTTTTTCATAAATACTTTCATGGTAATTGTTTCGATGAGCTCTTTGATATGGCACCTAGACTTTATGATTTCAAACATAGTAGAAGACAAGTGACTAGGTCTCATCAATTCGCAGTTGAATTGGCTACCAATTGTGGCACCATTTAACGAGGCAGAAAAAGAAAAGAAAGAAAAGAAGAAAAGGAGAGGCTAAGGACCGAATCGTGGATGTTAAGCAGAACACACGGCTAAGAGACAATGGATAAGGGATATTTTGATAAGCAACAAATGGCGAAAGGGTGTCATTACAATGACAGGGAAATTCTGAGTAAAAAAAAAACGGAAAGAAAGAAAGAATCAGATATGTTTTGGCGACGGTTGTGTTATCTAAGGATATGAAAACAAACTATAGGTACGGGAAGGCATCTTATTATCAACTACAGACCGACTGGCCAAAGAAAAATTCAAATGAAAATATTATTTCGATAAGTGACGAAAAACAGGCAACTAAAAGGACTTTGGACAGATATGAAAAAATTAAAAGCCACCCACGAGTGTCCGCTGACCGATTTCCTTCGACGGAACATCCTTGGCCTGCGATAATAAAATTATTTTATCAGAAATATGTACCGAATGGAAATGAATGGGAATTTAGAAATGTCTTTTCCCGGCGACGTTGGCCGTGTTAAGAAGACCACCCATTCGGATAATTAGCGATAAAATACCTGACGAAAACCACGTGTAGAACAAGAGTTATGACCGCCATTGTTCATATTGTCCCGTTTGCGGCTAGAGAAATGATAACGGCGATTAAGAGGAAGAAAAGGAAAAGAAGGGATAATTTTTTTTAGTTAAGCAAGATATTTTTTTTTCTTGAAACAAAGCCGCGGATTCGTCCACGCCCGACTAAGACATCATTGGTCAAGTGGTGATCACGTGATGCACGAAGGAGGCTGTCGCCGCCCATCCAGAGTGTAGGTATGAGAAGCTGCTACGAAGAAGAAGTGGGGAGGGCAGTTCACGCCCTCTGAAGTATGGTGAGAAGGTGGGAGGAGGAAAGTTTCCCAAAAATGGAAAAAAAGGAAATTCCTAACCAGAGAGGTGGATATGTATTTAGAATTATCGAGGAAAGCCCGACGCCGACAGACCCACCCCGGTTTTGGTCGGCGTCCATATAAGCGAAGCCACAACGAGCAGAAATCAGTTCCAGTTCCAATTTCATTTTGAGTTGGAGTTGCAGCGAAGAGTCAGTCTCCAGTTGAAGCCGCCACGCAGATAGCTGACCAAGATTCACGCAAATTCCGGACTCCTCTTCAACCCAAGAACAATTATTTTGAAGAGCGACTTAGATCCAGACCACCGAAATAAGTTTTTTTTTCGACTTTCGTCCGAAGACACACCAAAAAACCAATTTCTTAGAGAGCAAGCAACTTGAAGCGTTAAAACTCGCCTAACGGAAAACGACGTGTCACAATCCATAGAACGGGTCGGGAGATAGATGCAGTCCTATGTATCGAACAACTAGACATAAAGTTTGTTACCTTTTTCTTTGATACTTTGAACTTTTGAGTTTTCATTTTATTTTCTTTTATGCATATTTGTGTGGTATCACCCCCGTTGAACTCGGTTTGCATTACGGCCCCAACCACTGTTTGATCTCGTCTGCCTAAGATCAGTTCACAGCGTGGGTAGGCAGACTGGGGATCAATGCAGTTACCTTGGTAACCAGGCGTTGGAAGCGAGTTGGGAACGACGAGGCTGATATCAAATCTAACCAGATTCCCACCTGAATCACCAAAAGGTTAGAACGTCACATTTGGGTGCCGCGACCGATACCAAGCCAGTTGGTCGTCACAGGATGAGACAACACGACTGACGCGACAGGCGGACGTCACGTTTGGAGCAGCGACACCCGAACGGAGCAGCGAGGAGCGAACAGCTGGCGCCGCGGTGAGGACGTCACAATTGGTGATGTTTAGGAACGTCACAGTTGGTGCCGTGGTAGACCAGAATAGAACGTCACAGTTGGCGCTGCGACCAGGGGACGACGTCACAAATAACTAATAATTTTTTCTCGCACTCCTCACTTGTGGAACATACTTCCCGCTCCATGCTTTCAGATCAACCTACAAAAATTTAATGGCAATGTCAATAATTATCTACTGTTTTTCTGATTACTCTTCAATTGTTCTCGCTTTTTAATAATGTTTCTCTTTTTTATTATTCTTTCGCGCTCAGTAACCTTTGATATATTAGTGGATTTACTGTCTCGCTTGTGGTAAATTCGATTAAAAAAAGATGATCGCCAAACGTGATTTATTTAGATAATCTCTGGTCATTTATTTAGATATTTCCGTCTGATTTGTTTAGATAGAGCATAATAAAGTATTTAGATAAAACCTCGTGATTTATTTAGAAATTAACTTTGGAATTATTTAGATAGTGCCTCATAATTTATTTAGGTATTCCCTCCTGATTTATTTAGATATTTCCTCATAATTTATTTAGCTATTTCATTGTGATTTATTTAGATATTGCCTCATAAGTTATTTAGATATGCGTTCCTGATTTATTTAGATATTTACTCATCATTTATTTAGATATCCCTCCTGATTTATTTAGATATTTCCTCATAATTTTTTTTAGATATTTCATTTTGATTCATTTAGATATTGCCTCATAATGTATTTAGATATGCTCTCCTGATTTATTTAGATATTTGCTCAGCATTTGTTTAGATATTCCTCCTGATTTATTTAGATATTGCCTCATAATTTATTTAGATATGCTCTCCTTATTTATTTAGATATTTGCTCATCATTTGTTTAGATATTCATCCGGATTTATTTAGATATTTCCTCATAATTTATTTAGCTAATTTATTAAGATTTATTTAGATATTGCCTCTTAAGTTATTTATATATCCCCTCATGATTTATTTAAATATTTGCTCATAATTTATTTAGATATTCCCTCCCGATTTATTTAGCTATTTTATTGTGATTTATTTAGATACTGCCTCATAATGTATTTAGATATCCCCTCCTGTTTTATTTAGATATTTGCTCATAATTCATTTAGCTATTTGCTTGGGATTCATTTAGATATTCCCTACTAATTTATTAAGTTATTTCCTTATAATTTATTAAGCTATTTCATTGTGATTTATTTAGATACTGACTCATAATTTATTTTGATATTTTCTCGTGTTTCCTTGTGATTTATTTCGATATTGTAAGAAAGTTATGTAGATATTCCGAGTTTGGTGCAGATACGAATAAATTCTCCCCCTAGCAAACTCTATAAGATGTTTCCAAAACGATTGCAGCTGAAATAGCATCAAATGTGTTGAATGTGGAATTTTCCTACGAGCACCTGGGAACCGTTAAAGCAGATTCCGACAATCTGTTGACCGGTTTGTTGAAATGGTTGTGACTATTCGTTGATATATCTGTTCTGCCTCTCTGAAAAACTCTTTGCAATTAAGTGTGTATTCATTGTTTTCTTTCTTTCTTTCTTTCTTTTTTTTTTTTTCTTCTTCTTCTTCTTCTTCTTCTTCTTCTTCTTTTCTTCTTCTTTTTGCCTATTCAGATATGCGTCTATTTAAAATATTCACGGATGTCTCCTTTTGAAATCGTCTTCGAAAGCAATTTTGGCACCATAACGTGCAGAAATAACTTCTTATTTTATAAAATAAACTAACTAAATCGAGAAATATTCTAGTTAAAGCGAGTCCAACTTAAAATGCGACACGTCGCTGGAAACCATATATAAATACATTTTCTGAATATATATATATATATATATATATATATATATATATATATATATATATATATATATATATATATATATATATATATTTTTATCCACGCATTTTTTTCCTCAAAACAAATTGCATTTTTTATTGATAAGAAAATATGCCCCATGTGTATTAATACAATAAACAAATATTTTAATATAATTTAATCTATATTCATTCGAATATGCACATACATACAAACGTATGCATCACTTTGCACATGCGCACATGCACAAGCCTGAGGAGACTTCACGGTCGAAACCCGAGTTGCGAGGTTGGTTGGCATTTTAGCCTTTTCTTAAATATCTTTGCTCTACTTATTCAATTTTGAATTGAGAATTTTTTTGGTGCCTATGCCTTTTTGGCGTGGTTATTTTCAGTCTTTCTTTTTACATTTCTATCTATCTATCTATCTATCTATCTATCTATCTATCTATCTATCTATCTATCTATATATATATATATATATATATATATATATATATATATATATATATATATTCATACATCTTTCATTAAATAATATAGACAAGTGCTTTCTGTTTATTTTATGTAAATTCTTTTCATAACGTCTGATAAGCTTAATAACATTATCATTAAACGAAGAAAGAAAATCACAATATTGATCCATATTTTTTAATCCATTCTAAGCTTTCCACATTTCCTAGACCGAGCAAAAAATGCTTAGCAATGTTAAATCCTATGAAACGATGGCTGGTGCCGTGACTCGAATTTCACACAAACGCGATCTTCAGACGTCTTGGAAGGAAATGAAAGTATGGATGTTCGGCCTTTCTATCACCCATGAGTATAGTTTATCTGGCTAAAACAGATGCAGGAAATAATAATGAAGCTAAAGAAGAGAAAATATACATAGGGGCTACTGAAAATGAGTGGAAAAAAAGGTACACTTTTCATAACATGAGTTTTAAAGAGAGTAAATTGCGAAAAAGTTACTAAGCTCTCAGAATATTACTGGAAAATTAAAGAAAAGTGGATAAGTCCCAGAAAAATTACATGGATAAACTATAAGAAGGTAGTACATGTAAAAAAAATAAGGAATAGATGTAAGCTTTCCTTGGAAGAAAAATGTTCGATACTAAGTTTTAGAAACAATAACAGAATACTTAATAAAAATCAAAGTTGATAGCAGACGTAGTCATAACATAAAATTCTTATTAGGTTACCTACCACCAAACAAACGTATTTGTTTATTGGTGAATTATTTTCCCCGTTTAACGCGAACCTACGCTAAAAGAGTTAGTGGTTTATCCTTACCACAGTTGTTTTTTTCTTTGTCCTGTGTGTAGGTGTGATTATCCACGGGTTTTTAATTAAATTATTTTTAATTAACTTATTTTTTTTATTTTTATTTTTATTTAATTTTTTTTCCCCGTGATGTTTTAGGGCGATTCATATAAAGCGTGTTCTTACTACTTTCATTTGTGTTCAAGTTGTCTGATTTGCCTCACTGAACTACGGTATTCGATATTATTTTATTATTAACCCACGTCCTTCGTCAAAATTTTTCTTCGCTAATATTTTGTTCCAATGTTTTCCTTAGAATATTATTGACCAGAACTGCAAGCAAATATATGTATTATATCAGTAGTGTCAAAGATTCTAAACTCACATTTGAAAAAAAATGTGAGTTTAGAATTAGTTGTCAGAATATTTGAACTGGCATCAAGGATTTGAGAAACGTACAATATAGAGTACAGTGTAACCCGGATATAAGAGACCCGGATATAAGAGAAACCCGGATATAAGAGTGATTTTATCTGGTCCCAAATTAGAGCCTGTGTTAATGTATATAAAATAGACCAAACCCGGATATAAGAGACTTCTTCTCCGGTCCCGACAACTCTCTTATATCCGGGTTACACTGTAGTTAAAAATTGTGGTAAAACACTTATTTGAACAGCGGCAACAGCGAACACTGCATACAGTGGGAAACCAGACAAGGATATTTGAAGCAATGTTGCCGAAATGAAATGAAACCAGTTTTAATGAAACTATTAATTTTGTGTAAAATTTTCATTCAGAGAAACTGCCAATGTTGGCACTGCATTAGATCTCACAAGAATGATGACGAAGATTTCGTTACGTATGCTGGCATTATGAATCCGAAATGCGAACCATTTAAATTGAACGAACGATCTCCGGAATGAGTTTCATTATTTTGCAAGGGTTAACTTCGAGTAAAGACGCAGCATTCTGTTCGCGCATTCTCACAGAATTCTCACAGGACCCAAAACTAACCGTACAATCAGTTTCAGAAGAATTGTCAAAGAAGTCTAAATTTAAGACATGTTACTGCAAAAATTGAAGAAAGGAATATTGTACAAGAGCAGAGAGTGCGACCAAAGGGGGGAAAAAAAGAAAAAAATGACTGTGGTTGTGAAGGAATACATTTTACGATGGACTGCCCATTCAAAAACAAAAAAGTGTTTCCAATGTGGAAGGTTGGGCTATAGACAAGTTCATTGCAAATCAAATCAAATAGAAATGATATTTTAATACAATAAATATTTTAGTTGTAACTCAACATCCAAATAAGTCTCAGGACAAAGAATTTGTAAAAGTTAACATGAATAAAACTGAAGTAAAAATGCAACTAGGCACAGGCAGCGATATTGCTATAATAAAGGAAAAAAAAAACTTTGAAAAATAATCGTGAATCTACATTAAAGAAAACCAGAAAAGGTTGCACATGGCGTCACAGGGGAAAAATGTGTTGGAGGCTAAATTGAAACTAAGGTTTCATGTGCCATTAAAACATTAAAAAGTAAGGCGTTCGTGTTACAAAGTAATAATAAGTTGAACGTATTAAACTCGAATTCGATGAAAATTTTCAATTTATGGAGTCTGCCCGTAAAATCATTTGGTAAAAAAGTGAATTGCTCATCCACCAAAACAAATATGGCGGCTGAATGTTTTTAAAGGAATTTATTAAAAAAAAAAAAAAAAAAAAAAAAAAAGGACGAATTTTCGTACAGTGTCTCCAAAGGTCTTGGAAAATGTATCAAGGCGAAGGTAAATTTCACTTAAAGGAAATTGCAGTCCCTATTTTTAAAGCTAAACTTAGTGTGCCATATGCAGTTGTGGAACCCGCTAACAAAGTACTTTACAGATCAGAAACTTTCGAAGTTATTTTGCCTTCTGATTATTTTGAGTCGGAAGAATATAAGAAAGAAATATAATAATATTCGTGTATGCGCTGATTTTTCTAGAAAATTCTCTTTCTCCGCTGTGCGACGATAGATTTGACTAATGTCAATTCGGTCGAATTTCAATCCCAGCTTGAAACAACCGGATGTCTAATCACACCGAGGAGCTGTGAAACAAGCAGTCTTTGGCTTATAATATATATATATATATATATATATATATATATATATATATATATATATATATATATATATATATATATATATATAGTTTTTGGTGGTATAGAATTTAATAATAGCTACGAAAATGCAAAATTTATATGGCATTTTTAAAATGGCTAAAAAATAACAACCGATTTCGTCTCAGGACTTATCAAGTTTATTTTTCTGAGAATAAAAAAATATAAAAGCCTGTTAATTAAACTAACGAATGGAATGGAAACAAACGAATTTCAAGACACAAGAGTCCAATAACATTCAGACCTAGTAAGCATTCCCTCTGTTTACAAAGGGAAGGCCCACGGGATCTGATATACAAGGACTGTAGAAACTTGAGGTGAAATGTGGAGTGGGGCCTAGATAAAATCGAAAAACTGTCCGCGCTAAAATCAGCCACACATTTCCTGCTATTGCTGAACAATAGCAGAGCCAGAAGTATTGGTTAGTTGGCTCTTCCTGGCAACCGGATTCAAAATCCTGGTGGGGGGTAAGTCTTGTTTTAATCTCAATTTTACACGTTTTTATATGTTTTTATTCCCAGAAAAATAAATTGATAAGTCCTAGGACGAAACCTGTTGTTCTTTTTTAGCCTTTTTTAAAAAATGCCATGTAAATTTTGCATTTTCCTAACTATTATATATATATAAGGTTTATGAAACTGTTTTTATATAGTGCTCAATATTAAAATAATATTAAAGAATAGAGCATTAATAATGTTATATAAAAAGGTTACTTAACTTTAATATCAACTTTTTGTTGTTGTTTTCCCTGGCTTCGAATTTTTTGTCAGGGTTGAGTGTTTTTTAACTCATGCATATATTCTGAGAAGAAATGTTTGCCAAATTAGATAGTGGAAGCTATTTTTTTTTCAAAAATTTAACTGTCAGACGGAATGTTGTTAAGATGGTGAAAAATTAAATCGTATTGGCAGGATTATGTAAATTGTAAAAGATCGTAATTGGCGATATAAAATGCGTTTAAACCAGTTAAAGACAAGATATGGTAAAGGTGCCTTCGATACTTTTAACTTGCCAACACCAATTATAACTACTCGAAAACACCGTGTTAGTAAAATAAAAAAGATATTCCATGGAAATGTTGTAAGTGAACCTCAAAAGAGAATATGTATCTTAAACAGATACGAATAACATTAATTTATTTACTGCTTACTTTGATCCGTCTTAATGAAACACCCTTATATATAATATGTCTTAATAAAAGACCCTTTTCAAAATAACAAACCAAAACTTGAAGGAGGAATTTACGTTTTATTTGAAAGGATTGCCAGAAAGAATATATTGGAGAAACCTCAAGAAGTTTAAATAAAAGATTGTATGAACACAAAAGATACATCTTTAAAAAAAACGCACAAAACTCATTCTTTGTAACGAGACCTACCATTATTTTGTGATAAAAAATGCTGTTCTAATTAAAAGAGAAAATGATACAACTAGACGATATGGTAAAAAAATGAAAATCCAACAAAATGTTGCCTTCGATAATTTGACTTGCCAAATCCGATTATAATTACTCGAAAACACGGTGTTAGTAAAATAAAAAAGATGGTCCATGGAATTGTTGGAATTAAATCCCAAAAGAGAATACGTATGTTAAACAGGGAGGATTTGTGTAAAAAGAGGGCCGACCTTTTCTTCACTAACTGTTAAACCTCAACTCGTTATTTACTTTGGTTATGTCGTCTGCTCCTACTCATAGTGAATGGAGCCACAGTAGCTGTAAAGTAAGCCGCAAGGTGTAGCGTTGAGCCGTACGCATTGTCGCACAGAACAACGGTATTCGCTATTATTTCATTATTAATCCATGTCCCTCCTATGATTAAAACTTTTCTTCACGAATCTCTTTGTCCAGTGTTTTTCTTGCAATATTATTGACAGAAACCACGAAATCATATGAGTATCATAAGACAGCCTACAATAGTAACATGAAGAGGAGTAATATATTAAAAACTACTTTCAAACTATTTCCACTTCCATCTTCAATGCGAAAATAAAGGCTCGTCAAGAATTTCAAAAGAGAAAAGCGCGCATACTTGAGAGACCCAACGAATCAGAAAATATATTGTCCTGCCAACTAAATTTATCAGAATTACAATTGAAAAGATTTTAACTAAACTCAACAGAAAATTTGTCTAAAATAATAAAACTAATAAAATAATAAGAACATTTAATGTAGCGAGACCGACAACAGTTTTGATATAAAAAATGCTGGTCTAATTAAGAGGCAAAATAAATTCAATGAGACGAAAACATTAAGAAAGTGCTTCAGATAATACGCAGTAAATTTGCGTCCACGTTCTGACAAGGTTTAACCATTCTTGGCAGATCTTTGATTGCCATAATGTGGAATATTTAATAATAAGAGAGGAGATGGAAATACAAACAAAATGGAATATATATATATACTATATATATATATATATATATATATATATATATATATATATAAGGGTTGGACTTTGGGTGCTTACAGTACCAGGTGTTCCCAAGCGGTCCCCTATCTAAGTACTGACCTGGCTCTACGATGCTTAACTTCGGTGATCGAACGAGAACCGGTGTTTTTTCAGCGTGATTTGACCGTAAGCCAAAGTCCAACCCTTACCTCACAGTCGGTGGGGGGTGTAAACAGTAGTGTCAGAGCTATGCCGTCCGGAACTTTTGTTCCTGGTAGGGCCACCAAGGCGGACAGGTCTGACACACAGACCGGCTAACAAGGGCTCTGGTGAAAATCCAAGGAGCGTCTGCATCGGCAACCGGCGGCTTCTGGTCGTTCCTGTCTCTGCGTCTGTGGGAACCTCGCGGCAAGCAAGAACGTTATCCGAATAGGCCTGGGTACCCTACTTCTGTAATTTATCCCAAGTATCTTTATCTCACAACAGGAAGAAGCCGGCTCAATCCGCCCAGGGTGAATGCCGCATCAGGACAGGCAGGATATATATATATATATATATATATATATACATGCATGCATATATATATATATATATATATATATCATAACCTAAAACTATATTTATATCACTGAGTTATTGCATACATATTAAGAAATTCCTTTTAAGCCCATATGAGGTTGGATAAAAAAATAAATTTCAATTAAACCTCCGCACCGA
>CAHIKZ030000029.1:2955000-3037500 GCA_903632075.3 Acanthosepion pharaonis | reverse complement strand
GGATATCCTGTCATCAGACATTCTCAAGACATGACCAGTACATCGCAGCTGAGACTGTGTGTGGAAAACCTCTATTCCCCCAATCTTACACCTGTTAAATAGGTCTTTTTTGGTTGTTATATATATATAACTAAGTCTTTTTGTCTATATTCTTTAGTCAATTAATTGTTCATATTTAATTGACCACAGAAAAGTAAGTTCTATCTGCATTTGATCAGGGTTTTACTAAGCCTGCATGAGTCCAGTATCATCTTAGAGGAGACAGAAGAATAGTTTTCCTTTGATTTTCCACGGATTGAAATTCGGATATTTTTGTTTCGTTGATTCTTTGCCACTCAATGTTAGACAGCCCAGTGTATATCATTATTTAACAAATAGATTCCACAAGGGAAATATTTATGATTTTCCCAAGGACATTGGTGTTAAAGTCTGCAAAACGGACTAGACCAGAATTTGAACCCGGCTCGTCTCGTCTATACCGATATCTTTGACACGTTACGTGCACAACGATACAGTGTCAATTTAAAACCAGAACAGCAGGTTATAATAAAAATGCGATAGTATATATACTGGGCCAAAGATCTTCCCTCTCTTTTTCGACAGCGCCTCTGCAAAGAGTGTCATCTCTTACAGCTTTCCACCCTCGAATATGAAGGTTATTTATGTTGCGGAGTCGAATTTCTAACTCTCGGCTATGATCGTTCGCCATCGTTACGATTATAGATCTCCCAAAAGACAGGAATTCATTTACGTGGACAGATATATCTTACTTGTTTGAAGAGACTGCGATTTTCGGAGCTGATAATGAGATGATTGGTCAAATAGGGCTTGTCCTTACGTGGACAACTTTCATAGTAACAATAACGTGGTAGATTTTCACTTTCGGCAACTTTAAATAAATTGCAGATGTCAAAGAAGCCTAAACTGTTCGACAGGATAACGCATTGTCCATATACGCAGAATGTATTACGTTTCTCGCAAGAATATATTATAGAATGAGGTTCTTTTATTGAAGTTTAATTTTCAATCCAAACAAATGCACATCGATATAGTATTGTAACTATTTCTTCATATAATGTTTCTAAATTTTAATTATAACTTCGATAAGTTATCTGTCTATATTTCTGAGATGAGGTATTATGTACACTATTTATATTATTCGGAATATAGTCCTCATCTTTGTCGCCATGTTTATCACAACGTTTCGGCCGTAGTACATTCCGGCCTTCTTCAGGTGGTTGGAATGTCGAACTGAACCCTGCATTCCGCTTACTAGGGTAGAATGTTCTAGTTCCACGTGCCATGTCTAATGGATGTCAGTTATCTCCTGTTAATTCCCCTCTCAAAGACATGGCACGTGGATCCAGAACAGTTTACCCTAGTGAGCGAAATAAAGGGTTCAGTTCGACTTTCCAACCACTTGAAGAAGGCCGGAGCGTACAACAACCGAAACGTTGTGATAAACAAAGATGAGGACAATATTCCGAATAATGTAAATTGTGTCGACAAGTTATATTAAACGAATACGGCAAAGCTTCTATTCACGTTAATGATTTCATAACAATTTATCTAGGATTTCATTCCTACTGTTGATTAAAATATTTCTAATCTGTGAATAAAAATCCAGCAATACCAATTAATAATGCAATATGAACTCTGGTAAAAAAACAAAATGCAATGATAACCGCAAATTTGCAATATGAGCACTAGTAAATAGAACAAGCAAAGCCAGAGGGAGGCAGACTGTTTTGAGCTTAAATCAGGAGTTAATATGCTTGCGTAGTTTATTTGCTCGATGACACCCACTTGTTGTCAGAGACCTCAAAACATTTTTCCTCGCGCTAATTTGATTTTCTTTTATTTTCAAATTGAAGAAGCCAAAGATCGACTGCGGAAGATTTAAGCGCGTTACTTGATTGGCATTTTGGTCCCACACTCTTACTGTTAAAATAGTTAAATGCAACCGCCACTTCTGCTCCAACAATCGAGATTGAAAGTGAAATCGTCGAATCGAGTTCAATTCCTTCTTCACTTTCGTCTTTGGGGAAAAGCAGGAATCCATCTCTTCAGCAATCAGCAATGGGTGAAACAAATAGAAGCTTTGTCGTATTTGTTTAATATAACTTGCCGATAATATTTACATTATTCGGATTATTGTCCTCATCTTTGTTTATCACAACGTTTCGGCCGTAGTACGCTCCGGCCTTCTTCAGGTGTTGGGAATGTCGAACTGAACACTTTATTTCGCTCACTGGGGTAGACTGTTCTAGCTCCACGTACCTTGTCTAATGGATGACTGTCTTTTGTTTTTTGTTTTTTTTAGCGTTGGCTAAGAAACTGAATTTCAAAACGTGACGTCCTGCGTAAGACGATAAACTACAACCGGCAGCAAGGCCGCTTATAGAGAGTTTTTGAGAAGCATGTTGCTTTTGCTCTCATGCCCACTCTGACCCGTAGTGGTAGCACCAGTTAGGGTGCTACCACTACGGCAAATTTTGCTCCCTCCAAACTGGGGTCAAAACACTATGAAAGTATAAAAATAGTTTTTTTTATAGTTGAAATACCAGTAATACATTTTTGAAAAAAATAATAAGCAACAATACATTTTAAAAGAATATAATCAGTAATACATTTTTGAAAAAGAAAAAAAAATTACCAGCAATACCTTTTTAATAAATATACCAGCAAGACATTTGACTCTCGACAAAAAATCTCTCTTTCAAAAATACGTCAATGAAACCTGATCCACAAACTGATTTCTTAAAAAGAATACATATTCTATTCATGCGGACCTGTCTAAAAAATCTTATCTGTATTAAATAAACCCTTGAGAGTAATATACCGTAAGATAAAATAAACCAATAAAAACGTGTGAAAAAAGGACAAAGAAGAACACTCCGCTCTCGTTCACAGCAATTCAAATGAATTTACACATGAAGAAAAATGAAGCTGTGGAGAGTCGTGATTGCTACAATCCTTAACTGCGGTGGCAGTATGAATAATTAATAAAATGGTATTATTTGGCATGTTCTGGAAATATTTTTTTCATCCATTGCACGCGCGTAAATACATTTTTTTGTCATTAATGAATAAGTTAACACATTCTTCCGTCTTAGCGAGAAAGAATTCACGCCACCAGATGATCAATCTTCGTCAGAAACGGTTTGGAAAAGCCAACTTGAAATTCTATACCATAACTTATATATCTTTCATGTTCAACACGGTGAGACATGTCACCCTCGTCAAGCGGCGCCTATGTGAATTCGTATTCACGAAACGGAAGACGTTGACGCGATCATAAAGTCATTCAGTTGTTATAATTGGTAATTATATCATGAATTATTCAAAAAGGCAACAAAATCTCCTTCTATTTGATCCCGACATTTTAGTCTGCTTTCAGGATTTTTTAGAACTCGTTTTAAGTTAGGAACATACCTTTCTTGCTACGAATAAACGTAGCCCACGTATGTCGTTTTACTGATAATTTAGAGATTTGTGACCATAGGGGAAAAGTATAATGTTCAAAGAGTATACCTCATTGTCCACTATTAAACATTTATAGATGTCAGTCACAATCATGTTATTTTCCCAGATGAATAAAGATGATAAATATTTTTAACCCCCCCCATTCTTTTATAAATGTTATTGATTGATTGAAAGATGAAACGACTGCAATCCAGATCTTTTAGCCATGGTAAATCCCACGATCTTTTCGTTACCTGCATAGTACGTGCTTCGCCAGAGCTACATGCAGGTTTTATTCATTCGGCGATGACCATTACCTAGACTGGCTGCCAACCCTAGCTGAAGAAGTCCGTCGGCCGAAGTATTTAAACCATAGACGGAGCAAAGAGATGAATTTATTATTTTCCCGGGGTATTTTAGCGCATAAATGAATGCCAGGACACTCGATTTGAATTCGAACTCGGTTTTTTGATTTCCCTTTTCGCGCGGCGGTCTCATACACCACCCGCACATCACATATATAGTAATTATGAAAATAAACTTAGAAAAAAAAAGGAATCAATTCGAGACAGAATCATCAAGATCAGTACGAAGATCATTTCCTTAGCTGCATAGTAAATTCTACGCCAGGGTGACATGCAGTTTTGATTTAAAAGTTTTTCTTCTTCTATACTGATTACCACCCAAGGCCATAGAACCTAGTCTGTCCTATTATTTACGCATAACTGCTGGGGAGAGGATTTGGATACTCTTGCAATATCAACGAATACTCGTTGTCATTTTTGTAATGCTTGTTATAGTAGAGACGCCGTTGAACAATACTTGTGTCAGACGCTTTCGAATTAATAGTACTTGCTCGATAATACTCGCTAGAATAGTAACCTCCGAATACTAATCCGTGTAGTGATCAGTATAAAGAAGAGTATAGTGAAGAATATAGAGAACAGCAATCCGTAGAGTAATAGATGAGAGAATAGAAAGAATGATCAATTAGACGCCACGTAAATTCCCATATATACATTTCCTTTGTCATCTACTTATTCAAAATGGAATCGCCTGTGTTTGCCCGCTGGTGATCAATGTTCAAACTAAAGTGCCGACAACGACACTTTATTCCTAGATAATACATACCTTTCCCAATGGGATCAGAACGTAATAATTAGGGGAAAGTACTCTTTAATTAATCTGTAATGAAGGTGAGGTACCGTTACTGATGATAACATGTAACTTGAACCTTAATTACCTAACACATTATTTATTCATTTTGTCAGTTACTCTAATTCAATGGCCCAGGCCCCCCACCCCAAGAATCAATCGAACTTAGCCCTTACATTCTCCACCAGAGGTATGTGAGAAACTGACAGTGGCTGTCAGGGCTCTTGTTAATATATCCAACTGTGTTAGAAAATATTTTACAAATCAAATGCCGGTCTGAGGTCGCATGCTTTTCCATTCGGTGGCTGAAAGTTACCCTAGACTATCCCTGCACGTGGCTTTCTTTGACGGTCTGGTGTGACATTTGTGTGCAATGGCTCTTTCTCATATTTCCACAAACTCAAACTCTACTATATTTGAATTTTAAATTTAATTTCATGGTCGAGTGTTTAAACATACCTGAATATAAATAATTACAATTTAGGAAAACATACTTTTATAATATACTATACGAGATCTGATCAGAAGGTTTCGGAATTGTTGTTATGGTAACGCAGCTAAAAATGCAGAGAGTGAAGCCACTTGGCACAACGCTTGGCATAGGTATAAGATTCTCGCTTAATTTTGTTGCTCATAGTAGTTTTTGGAAGGAAAGTGCGTAGAGTGTGGTCGTTTCACCCCCAACCCCCCCACAGAAAACGTTTTGAAAAGAAAGCTGACAAATCGTATGAGTTGGGTTATGATACCGAAAGTAAGGCTCAGTCTTCGTAATGACTCTCACCAATCACAATCATGTTCTTTATTTCTTTGTTTATTGTGACAGTGTGAACGCTAGAGAATAGTTTATTTGGAACATTTTATATCATACAATGTTGACTTTTCGGTGTTGAACTCAGCCTTTAGTTACAATGAACTTTCACCATCGTCTAGTCTGTTTAGAATTTACACTTTTTGCGATAACTCCAAAGTTGTTCTTTTCCTCTTATTCCCAACGTCTTTTGCACCAATACAAGCCATTAGGGTGAAATAAGTATAAACAATTATCTAAAGTAAATTTCCTGAAAAACAGACATTTAAAATCAGTTACATATCACCCAAATAGTTCAAATATACACATCAAAATCATTTCCGGATATGTGAGATTGCGAATATGCGACACTCCGG
Source organism: Acanthosepion pharaonis (assembly GCA_903632075.3). Lineage (NCBI taxonomy): Eukaryota > Metazoa > Mollusca > Cephalopoda > Sepiida > Sepiidae > Acanthosepion > Acanthosepion pharaonis. The sequence goes on along the minus strand of CAHIKZ030000029.1, from coordinate 3,031,716 downwards.
ATATGAGGGATTCTAATGCAGTTTTAAAAAATCGCTATTCCAATATGAAGGTTACCTCCCTTTAATTTTCTAACTTTTAATTTTCTGGAGAAATGATCCATTCGTCGTTGTAATGATTCGAATTAGCGGTATCGGTGAAGTCAGTTTTCAGGCAGCCTACATCCGCTGTCACGATTCTTCCCACCTTAAATATTAATCTTGGGTCTCTTTCAGTTTCTTTTACTTTTGGAACTTTTGTTTCATTGTTTCGTGGCTATCATTTTTGGTTTCAGTCAAGAAATAATATATAGAACAAGGAAATTGCTTGGTCTCTGAAAAATTTATGTCATTAATCCTGTTGTTTCTGTTTGTTCCACGTTATACAAGTTTCTAGAGTGTAAGTTACTTTTTTTCTCTTCCACACCTCTGCCCAGCATTTTGTATCAGTGACAGTTTTTTCTAGAATAAATGCGAGAAAAGTCAGTTGATAAATACTAACGGAAATGTACTCTGCCAGTTCGAAAATGATTTACCATTTCTGTGAGAGAACCCGTGCCCTGGTCGACAGAAAACAAATTTTTCACGTCTTTGCACTGGGAGACACACACACACACACACACACACACACAGACTCACACACACACACACACACACACACACACACACACACACACACACACACACACACACACACACATACAAAAGTATACCAGTTTACACTTGTGTTCGTCTGTGTATTCGGTGGCGAATCTTTTGTAGCGGGCGTCGAAGAAATATAACCGCCATTTCTCCAGCCTGGCTATCGTGTCACACTCAAATCCGTGACGATAACAAAATTGCCTTCCGCCATTTTAACAAAACGAACACCGGAAGTGTCGCCATTATCGGGTTGTATTGCGTTGCAACAATGCAATGAAACTGATAAAAGCACTAGCTAGCTGAAAAAAAAGAATCGCCGACGGGCCCAGACCCATAAAGATGTCGACTGGTTCTCTTGAGAACAAGTGATTTCGTATACAACCACCAATCGCCAGAAAAAATTACAATATTATCGATCTCACTAAGCGTATGTTAGTTTTTAATATAATGTAGTGACTTAGAATTTTATATAACTTTTCTTGTCAGGAAAATCATGCAACATAGAGCTTAAATGTAGTATTTTCTGGGGAAACATCCGTGTCGTCTTTTAAGTCGGGGGTATACGGTGAATTTGTAAAAGTGATATTGATTCTGAGAGCTACTAGCAAAAAAATAGCTGTTGTGTGAGGTAACTGATAAAAATAATAATTTAAAAATAAACAAATAGTAATTCTAATAAACATAATATCATAAAACATATTGAGAATCATTTATCCGAAATTCTTGGGAACAGAAGTGCTTCAGTTATCAGATTATTTTTGGATTTTGGAATACCGGTTATTTAATCTGTATATATTATCTGCAAAAATAGGGAATGGAACCCAACCATATCCCTTTACACTTCATAACACAGCTTATACATATACCCTGAAGGTAGTTTTATATAAATAATATATACACTGAAGGTAGTTTTAGATAAATAATATATAGCATGAATGTAGTTTGATATGAATAATATATACCCTGAAGTTAGTTTTATATAAATAATATATACAATGAAGGTAGTTTTATATAAATAATATATACACTGAAGGTAGTTTTAAATGAATAATATATACCCTGAAGGAAGATTTATATAAATAATATATACCATAGATGTAGTTTGATATGAATAATATATACACTGAAGTAGTTTTAAATAAATAATATATACCATGAAGGAAGTTTTATATAAATAATATATACAATAAATGTAGTTTGATATGAATAATATATACCCTGAATATAGTTTTATATAAATAATATATACCTGAAGGTAGTTTTAGATAAATAATATATACCCTGAATGTAGTTTTATATAAATAATATATACCCTGAATGTAGTTTTATATAAATAATATATACCCTGATGGTAGCTTTATATAAATAATATATACCAGGAATGTAGTTTGATATGAATAATATATACACTGAAGTTAGTTTTATATAAATAATATATACACTGATGGTAGTTTTATATAAATAATGTATACCATGATTGTAGTTTGATATGAATAATATATACTATGAATGTAGTTTGATATGAATAATATATACCATGAATGTAGTTATATAAATAGTATATACCCTGATGGTAGTTTTATATAAATAATATATACCATGAATGTAGTTTGATATGAATAATATATACACTGAATGTAGTTTTATATAAATAATATATACCCTGATAGTAGTTTTATATAAAATTTAATAAATTTTGTTTACATACCGATATAAGTAATGATGCTCGTTATGTAATGCTCACATGGAATTTTAAGTGGTGAATTTAAGATTTCACGTAATCTTGCACTTTCAGTATGTGTACAAAAACATCGCTACTTACAAAAAATATATATAAACACAGGACTTTTTGACATTTTGAATAATAATTTACTAAGCGAGAAACACTTGGTAAGTATTCCACAAATGAAGGTGTTGCTGTGGCGGTCGCTAACGAAAAAACTGGCGCCAACGTCGGCTTTCTGAAATTTTCTATTTCTGGCAAGTGATAACCTGAAAAAATTTTGGAATTTCGGATAAAGGATATTCAAACTGTATTCACTAGAGAAAAGTATGTTTTTAAAGTTATTTTCAGAAACGATCAATTTAAATTAAATGTAAATAAACCACCAGGCCACTGAGGACAGTCTTAATACGGACGGACGTCTCATTCTGTTGTCGTCTGGTGATTGTCATTCATGTTGGCCATCAGGCTTACAATGGAAGCTTTCCGCGAGAATGTTTTGTGTAAATACACTAATTGTTCCCTTTCTTCCTGACGACTTTGACACAGTCTTCTAAATGACTTAAACAAGCATAACATTTTCTGTGTGTCATGACTCTTTAGGACAAGGGTGGTTATAGCTCTCCACCACTTCCTATCTCTGGTACCACTTAGTAAGGTTTGTTTTGTCACCATGCCGCCAAAACCTGATAGATAGTTTATTCATTGTTTTCTTCTGTCCCTCTTACCGTCAGTCTGTCATGTGAGTGTCAAATTCTCCAAACCCTCTTTCCACATTATTAGATGTCACAGAGATGTCAACTATCTGTTTCTGGTTCTAGTCATTAGCGTGCCCTTTGTTTCCGTTTTAGTTAAAACTTCTTCGTTACTCATATGACGAAACCATGGTATTCTAAGTGTATTTCTGTAGAACCACATTGCCGCCATTCTTCTCTTCATCTGTGAAAAGATTGTCTGGTATTCTCGGTCTGTATTATGGTAATTTACACAAGCACGAATGGACTTTCCCATCTATAAATAGGAGCAGGTACTGCCTTTTGGAGGGGGAAGTTTCCAGCAGTCAGCTCTGACAGTCGGACCGAACATTCTTGCTGTAACACTTTTGTTTGTATATGTTTGTATTATTGTTTCTGTTAATATATTTGTTTAACTCAATCTCTCCCTTTCTGTCTTTATTTCTGACCGTAACAAGGCCACAAAATAGATAGATAGATAGATAGATCTGAACAGATAAGAACTATTATGGTAATTTACCCACGCACGCATGGACTCTCCCATCTATAAATAGGAGCAGGTACTGCCTTTTGGCGAGGGAAGTTTCCAGCAGTCAGCAATGACAGTAGGACCGAACATTCTTGTTGTAACATTCTCGTTTTTATATGTTTTCATTACTGCTTATGTTAGTATATTTTTTTTTTCTCAATTCCTCTCTTTGTGTCTTTATTTCTGGCCCTAACAAGGCCACAACACCCTGATAGAAGGATATTGTTCCTTCTTACCCAATTTCACTCACAAGAATTGTGTCAGCCCGTGGTATGGTTTTCAGAAACTTTCGAAAAGTATCGAACGCTAGGATCTCCTCCTCCAGACGGATAACATAAAGAAGTCAAATTCCCTGAAAAATCGTCCATGGTGGGATCCGAACACGGGTATCATGGGCAGAAGGCAAACGTTCTAACCAGCTGGGAGTCGTCGGTTGTTCAGCTGGCACGAATTCAGAAGTCATCGTCACCGAGGGTTTGAGTGTGCTAAACTTGTTCAGACTGCTGATAACGCGCTCTCCCCCAGAAACTGTAACTAAGGTCTGCTCCGCATAGTTGCAGTATAAACCAAAGGTGGGCTCTGTGGGTGTTGAACAAACACAAATGTGCCTGAGCAGCCGTCTGTAATGGGGATTAACTAGCAGTTCTAATAGACTGGCATCCACGGATTCAAGTGGCTGCACCATTTAACTATTGTCGTTTCTTAATATTAGGTTGGTGCAAAAATAATGACGTAATAATGTCGTTTTTTGACGTTAAAAATACGTCAAAAAACGACATTATTAAGTCATTATTTTTGCACTAACCTAATATTTTGGTTAAATTTTAGAAGGCCCCATATACTATTCCGATGCCACTTCGGATTTCGGTGTCACGTTTTCCGTCGTCTATTAAAATCCTTCCTTGTCGTACTTGCAGGATTTTGGTATCTTCAATTTGTAGTTCGGTGCTTGTCCCGTTCGCCTAGCTGACAACTAAATATTTTGTCTTTTTCGCAAAATGGTTTCACTATTTAGGAACTGAAAAGATCAGAAAACTGATCTACGTCACGTTGTCAAAAGTGGGCTGCAGAACTCCGTTGAAACGCGTACACCACCCCTAGAGCTACTTCTTAACAGCCATATGTCGCCCTATGATATAGCCGGCCTCACTGCTGGTGATACCCTTGAAGAAATTGTGGGACCGGAGATCATGTTGTCCAAAATATTGATCATCTAGCTTTTTTCAACAAGCTAGTAGGTACCTCCACTTTTTGCTGAAAAAAAAAAAAAACAGCATAGCATGATGATAAAAAGACCCAAACTTGATGAAAACAGTTTTATCACGAAGATGTTTAGGTTATTATTAAGAGAATAGACCGAAGTATTTTTTTATTATTTTATTAAATTGTTAATCCTTCTAGCACGGTCGAAATTTTGTCTAAAAATCTAGCTTCTTCTTACATCACTATGAGGATTTTTTGTGGTCAAATACATTTTTCCAAAATCAAATAACTGTCGGATTTTAATGAGGTTTTCAGGATTTATTCACAAATGAACGAAATTATTTGTGTAATTGTTTGTTTTAGAAAAGTAATTGTTTATAACATCTGTTATACCCACTTAAATTTTATGAAATTTCGAGAAATTAAAATCTCTTCGTATTTATATTATTTAAAAAGAGGACTATTATATTTATTATTTTATTAAATGTTTAATCCTTTCTAAAAAATATTGCTTCTTAATCGGTGGGGTAAGATTACTATAGGGATTTTAGCGTGTTTTTATGGTAAAATTTTGGAAATTCTTCTGTTTGACAGATATTAACATAGGTACCTCCACGAGATCGCTAAAAAAAGAGCATAGCATGATGAAAAAGACGCCAAACTTGACGAAAACAAAATTTTATCGTCTAAATGTCTATGTTATTATTAAGAGGAAAGATCAAAGTAATTTGGGGCTATTTTTTTTACATTTTTTAATCGTGCCTAGTATGTCCGAAATTTTTGTTAAACATCTTTTTTTTTTTGAGTCAGCAAAATTGACCATTTTTTTCCTTTTTATAAAAAAAAAATAGAAATCTCATTTTGAAATTCTTTTAAATATCAATTATCATCTTTTCAAAATTTATTTTCAGAAAATCAGAAATTATAATGTTTATTTAAAATATTTTGAACCAAGCTTAACTTAGCTTCTGCGCCGAAAAGATATAATTTGAAAATAAAACAAAGCAGGTCATAAACTTCCGCGTCACTTGACAGGTGATGAATGACGGATTCCATGAGGCTAATTTGTTCTACGGATGGAGAAAAGTGAAATAATTTACATTTTAAGTGAACAAATAATTTACCTCGTCATTTTGAAAGAAAACTTTCAGTACTCTATTTTTTTTCAGTACTTAGCTTTCATCTTTACGTTTACGATGCCTTATGGAAAATATATTATAAAGAAATTAAAATAAGACTGTTGAGAGTGAGATTAAATTTCATATGTCAAAAGAAATTAATTTATAGGTGCCTTTCTTATGAAATTTTATCAGAAGTGTACATAAATTACTATAGTTTTATATACATTTATTACATTTTACTGTGTTATTTGTATTTCCATTCATTTTATTTTTAATTTTGATATTTCATTTATGGAAAAAATGTCATAACTGAGATTAATATAAAAATAAGATCATATAAATGTCATAAGATGATACTGATACTTGTAGGTACCCTTCTCAGTTGAAATTGAAAAATCAAATAAACTTCTCCACACGTGTTTCTCAAAAGTAAAGCGGAGAACAATGCTTAACTCAAATAAAGCAACTTAATTATATTCTGGTTGGTCTTCCGTGCTTTATAATTGCAGCCTGATTATAAACACAAAATTACATTTCTTAATTACTGCGGATCTTCTGATTAGTCAAAATGATACAATTTACAACGCGCTAAAAAAATATCTATCTCATAAGGAGACTGAGGAAACCCGATGCGGCTTTTAACTAATTTTATAATATTTTAAAAAATTAAATTTAAAAATCTATTATAATTAAGAAATAACAAATAATTGTATTAAAACTTCATTTTTCATCGAGAAAAACTTTTGCTTTCAGAAAATATTGTCCATATTCATAAAAACAACTAAAAGCAAATAAATGCATTTGAAAGTAAATAATATCTTTGTTTTATTGAGTTTTTGTATGTAACAATTCAGAGCTGATTTTCAGGTAGAGGGGGTCCAATTACCCCCCCCCCCCACAAAAAAAAAACATGATTTGCATTCCTCAAACCCTTGTGCTTTTAACTATTGTAATCACTAAACCCGATGCGATCGAATTTCTAGCGTTTTCATAAAATTAGTTGGTGGGGGTAATAAATATTAAAAAATATTTCTACCATGAATTTTATTTAAAAAAACATATTTATAATTATTTCGATCATCTGTGAATAGTTCCTGAATGTTTCATTAACATTCGACAATTATTTTTATTTTTGCAAGATTTTACAAATTAATGTGTGTCATACCAAAAAAAACGTGCTAAAAATTGTCTATGTTATTTTACTAGTTCCGGTGATACAAAGAGAAACAAGGTTTTTTGTAATCAAAATTTAGAATGTTCTAAAAAGAAGGATGAATTTTTAAAAATAATTTAAAAAATCTTTGGTCTTTCCTCTTAATAATAACAAAAGCATTTAGATGATAAAATTTTGTTTTCGGCAATGTTGGCATCTTTTTCATCAAGATATGCTCTTTTTTTTACCAATTTTGTGGAGGTACCTATAACAAGAGTACGAAATATGTTTTCATCCTTCAGTCAGTGGTTAAAGGGGACAAGAAATGGCTTGTAAATAAAACAAAACTGCTTCTTTTTAGCAACAATAGAGAATCTGTTGTGTATGCCATCAGCATGGTTGAGCTAGACTCCAGAAAAGCGACAAAATCGAATCAACAGCTGCATTTACTACAAGGAAATTTCGATCACTGTCTGTGTGACATCTCGAGATTCTTGACGAAGAAATATTTTTAACGTAATCGACTTCAGTCACTTTCTCAACGACGTGACGTGGTTTTCCTCTGTCTTTTCTACAAATATTTTCATCGAAAAAAAGCTATGCCGAACTTTTTCCTCCAGTGCCTCGACTTCATGAATTTAAGCGTTCTATAAGATTAGCTTCTAGGTTCCACCGTTTTACTGTTGAAAAACCAAAATGCAACCGACATTTATTCTCCAATCGTTTCTTTTCTTACACTTCCGTGTATTTGCTGCTCTGATAAACACAACCTTCAAAAATATAAATGCAATGGCAATCGCCATCTCATGTTTTCTTAGATTCCGTTCATCTTTTTACCTTTCGTCAATCTTCTCTGTAATGAGTCTTCTCTTTCACTTTTACATTTTTTGTAATCACCTGTTTACTAGTGGCATTCCCGGCTTGTGTGGGATGAAATGATTACAAAATATCTCAGATTCAAAACAGGTACCATATATACTTTTGTATAAGCCTATTTCAGGTAGAGTGCTACCCTTAGAAATTTATTGTAAAACCTGTTTTTTTTTTCATATACCTCGTGTAAATGCGACCGGAGTAGGCCTACCGTAGTAATATATTAGGTTGGTGCAAAAATAATGACGCAATAATGTCGTTTTGTGACGTATTTTTTAACCTCAAAAAACGACATTATTACGTCATTATTTTTGCACCAACCTAATACTAGACATTTTCTTATAGCAAATAAATGATCTCAATTCTTTTTTGTACACAGCTAAATACATATGTGCATAAAGAACTTTTTTACGTCAGATACACGCTTTTGATACATGACTGACGAGGCATATTTTTCCTGTCAGTTTTTAGAACCAGTTGCTAAAGAACAGGTCTGTCCTGCGATTTACCCATAATTTTGTGAGAGGGCGGGTAGAAGAAGAGGATTCATATCATTTCTTTAGTGAATGTAATGGATTCGACTAGAATTCGAACTCGGCTCTCCGGTTCTTCAACCCGCACGGATATCCATTACTCCACCGTGCCTCCTCCCTTTTTACTTAGAATGTTTTAAATTATCATATCCCAAAGTATGTACATCAATTCTTCGCTTCTGTATGTTTGGTTTGAAAATGGAAAAGTGCAGTTGCATTAATATAAGGAACACCAAAGTGCTGGCAGGAACTACAATTTTCGGTAAATTCCTGCCAATTGTTTTTGCACTCGCGTCCTTCCCATTAGGGCTTACCAGTACTCTACTGCAATCATCTTTTTTTTTAATGCAAAATGTAGGAACGGGCAACAGACTATCAGTGCAGGTAGGATCTAGCAGGTCTTTCGCAAATAAGCGAGCACCTAATATTAAGGTTAACCAAAGGTACTGTAAGAATGAACGCCTGTCAGGTAAGGCACAATCACCGAAAATGCATGAATTTTAACCACTCCAGAAAAATTACCTGTATATAGTGCAACCAGTCACCTAAAACTATGTACCTCCACTTTCCGCTGAAAGAAAAAAAACAAAAAATAAAAAAAAACAGCATAGCATGATGAAAAGAAAACCAAACTTGTTAAAAACAAAGTTTTATCACGAAAATGTTTATTTTATTATTAAGAATATAGACCAAAGTTTTTATTACTTTATTAAATATTTTAATCCTTTCTAGCACGTTCGAAATGTTGCCTAAAAATCATTCTTCTTCTTACGTTGCTATGGGGATTTTAGCGTCTTTTTTCGTGTTAAAATACATTGTTTTGAAAATTCTTCCAAAAATCAAATAACTGTCGGAATTTAATTTAATTTTCAGGATTTATTCACAAATGAACGGAATTATTTGTGAAATTGTTTGTTTTAGAAAAGAAATTGTTTATAACATCTGTTATCTCCGCTTGATTTTATGAAATTTCGAGAAATTAAAACCTTAGCCTGTTCGTATTTATAGTAGTTAAAATGAGGACCTCTTTGGAGAATGTAAATCGTCAATTTGTGTTTGTCAAAAAACAAAAAAAAACACCATTTATCGAAAATCTGCTCCGAATCGTAATTTTTAAAAAAAATATGCACTAAAATGATGACATTATTTAGAAAAGATTTAACTCGCTTTTATCAATAAGATATTGTCTTAAAAATGTTCGATGAATAATAAACTTTTTTCCATATTTTTTTAAAATTTTAATTATAAAAAAATACTTCTTAAGCAGCTGTTGAAGTAGCAAGTAGCTTGTATAGTCGTTGACATGCAAAGAGTAATTGACGAAATATTACGGTAGGCCGTTTATGGGAACATATTCCCGACTGCATGTTCAACATTTAAGTCAGCCTTCGCCACTGATTAATATATATAATCTTTATTAATTGTTAATGGATAGTGTCGAATTAAGTGAAATATATTATAATGAAGAACGCAACAGAATTAAACATTTTGGTAACAAGAAGAAGAAAAAGGAATTCAGTTTTCCTAACAGTTCTTGGAATGTTAATGGCGCATATTTAGTTAATTGTAATATATTTAAATAGATATGATTGTAAAATGAAATGTGGATTACGCTGCCTTGTGGGTGATGGATTATATTTCAGCCTCCAACCCCTTTATTACAGACGAAATGCTGCCAGTCTCTCCCTAAACGATCGCAAGTTTTATGGCAGATGTTCAAATGAACTGCATTACTTCGTTCAATTAGTTCAGAGATTTACGGCAAGGACTGGCCAGGCCACATATACAGAGTCTGCTCATCTGAATTCCTTTTATATCCTTCATGTCCGGTGAAGTTCCATTAAGACTGAATCTTCCCCACCCCAGAACTGTTAGCTGTGGAAGACTCTACAAATTGGATGCTCTCACTATTACTACGATATCTATCTTACGTCTCTTTATAAGGCGAACCATTTACTTCCTCCTCTTATCCACTACCGAAGACCTCATTCAGTTATCCTCTATCTTGAGTGGCTCTTGGGCCTTCTTTTGGGAGGACAGTTGTATGAAAACTATACCTTCGTATGAACCTTATTTTGAAACGTTGCAATTTTAAAACAATATGACGATAAAAGATTTTAGAACTATGTCCAGTCAGATGGCAGACGAATCTAATTGCCTACCTCGGCGCTTTAATAATAAATAACTCCAGAAGCGAAAGTAAAAACGTCGATCTTCATAATGAGATAAATCTTTGCATCATTCATCGTTTCCTCTTTGTCGGCGAATACTTGATGCTTTTTCGCGCCATTAAGCAAGATGGCGTAGCGCCTCATTAAACCAAGAGAACAATTGTCGGCTGCCATCTCTACCTACAGTACACAGTAGTAAATCATATTATAATAATGGTGGCAGGTGGTCGTGGTGGAGACAGTCGACTCATTATTAACTTAGCAGTAATAGTACGAAATATTGCTCTGTCACTCATTCCCCTGGGGGTTGGTATCAAAATATTGGTATATAACCATTACTAAAACTCGATGACCAAACAGAGAAATATAATCAACAATAAAGATCGTATCGGAAGCAATTGATTTACTTACACACACACACACACACACACACACACACACACACACACACACACACACACACACACACACACACACACACATACATATATATATATATATATATATTAAAATCTTTATGTAAGTCATCCTCATTGCATTTACTAAACTTTTCGTGCGAATTTTGGGCCACCTAGCAGCGATTCTCGCACAAGACATTTGTCTACTTTTAGCAACATAGACCTTGTGCCCGACTGGGTGTAATTCAGCGAAATTAATCGAACACCAACACGTAGGTACTAGTATATGTACTAATTGATGTATAGCTGTGCTCTGTCTAACCACATCGAGCACTATTATGTTTACACCTCATGTATAAATTTGATGACTATTTATCTGCTTGCCAATGTATGTACACCAGAATGCGCGTATACGCTTACTTATAATCTAGCCGTTTGGTTTATCTATCCCTATATATATATATATATATATATATATATATATATATATATATATATATATATATATGGACTAAGTCCGACAATTATTTTAATATATTTTTGTTTGTACGTTATTTTTATAGATACAAATATTTAAGTAAATGCTCAGATTATCATAAGCAGTATTAACAAGATTTAACGATCAGAAAGTCCGAGAAATCTCAAAGAAAATAGGTGTCCTCCGACAGGAACCGAACTTGTATCATACACGGAACCGACATGTAACATAAAAAAAAAACATTAATTTAACCACCCTAACCAGACGCTTCCTCGGTAGCTAAATGGTCTAGCACCCAGGCTATATGAAGGTTCCGTGTACGTTACAGGTTCAATTCCTTTAGAAGGACACATAATTTCTTTGAGATTTCCCCGACATTCAATCTGTTAAATGTTGTTAGTACTGTTTATTATAAACAGACCACTTACTTAAATATATGTATCTACAAAAAGTAACGTAAAAGCTATATATATATGTGTGTGTGTGTGTGTGTGTAATTATTTATTCGAAAATTATAACATAAATATGTTATAAAATCACTACAAAAATAGCCATTTTGTTTTGGTGTCTTATTTTAGGATAAGACACCAGAATTGTTAAAACAAAATGACTATTTTTTAGTGATTTTATAACATATTTATGTTATAATTTTCGAATGAATAATTATATTTGCTCTATTCTGTACTGAGCACACTTTTAATAATAGTATTTGTTGGTTATTGGAATCTATTCCGTATACGCCAAACCTATATATATATATATATATATATATATATATATATATGGATTTGCAGAAGTAACGGTCTTTTATATTTATTAAATTTATTCAACTAAAATAAAACTACAAGAGTTTAACAAAATGTATAAGCGCTATCACATCCAAAGAACTTGATTTATTATGATTAACAAACTATTTAACATGTTTAAATATGCTCCCTTTTATGTTCAATACAACGCTGAACCCTTTTGGCAACACATCTACAACCCAGAAAATTTTTCAGAAAATGCGTGTTTAAATTAAGGAACTGCTTCAATTTCAAACTATAAAGAAGATCTTTCAGTCCATCCTCAAAGAAAATGTTTGGCAATATTATGACTAGTCGAACTCTCTGCTTTTTGGCAGAGAGGAACCCAGACGAGGCTATGCCGAAAGGCAGTCTCGTCTGGGGTGGTAGACAGCTACCCGACCCCGTTCTTTACGGTGTCTACGTGGAACTTTTTCCCGAGCCTACGGGCTCAGAAATCCCACGTTAAATTCGGCCATGTGTCATATCTGACCGCGTGGGGCGGTTGGCAAATATCCTGCAGTTGTAGATACATTGTGGACTTCACTTGGCTAACTTTTACACGCCGCTGTCGAATCTTATATGTGTTGTTCATGTCCTAAGTATTATCGTTCATTACCAACCTTCGTTTGATTATTCTATTCTATTCCCTAGGTTACAACACAAAGTATTCGTACAATGCAGATTTCAGCTTTTAAGACTCTAAATTGGTTTAATACTCTAGATTATTCAAGTGGAATATTCTAGAATGTTCCAGTAAAAAGTGTTGTAGTAAAGAAAAGACTGTCAACTGATAGTAGCAACTGCAATAGATCTCTTCTATTTCTCGACTGCAACACTTGTAACCAAATCGCAGTTCAAACGACAACCCGTCGTAAACGTCCAACAAAGTAGAAAACGACAAAATAGTATTACACGTCCAACCTTCTCACGAGCAAAAAAAAGTCCCAAGAAAAAAAACAAAAAAAAAACGCGCTTAATTTATACAGCCGCGGATCGACCATTTGCATGCGAATGACGAGACAACGAGATTTCGCGTTAACTGTCCGAGACCGCCTGGCATAAAACATGGGCGCCGCCATTTTGGTTTATTTCTCCGTTGAGCAGCCGGAGTTTTCACGACGTACAGATTCGTGAAATTTTCCAAGGTAAACCGTTTTCACAATTTTCCGCAGAGTTACCAGTGGTTATTTTTAGCCTAAAATTACAAAAAACATTCTGTAACTGATTGCTAAGATTTGGATAGAAGGTAAAGTTACAGGAAATCTCAGACAAACTGAATATTCCATTTAATACCACTAGTTCATTACTTGCAAGGAATTAAAAAAAAAACTGAAAACTGTTGAAAACCGAGGAACAGGTGATCTACTTTCAAGATCTTTGAGGAAATTAATGCGACAAATTAAACAAAATGGTTACTCAACAGGTGCAGGATGATTTGCTTTCAGAGAATAAGCAATGAAATTCATAGGAAAAATCTAAAATCACCTCCCCTCGGAAAATTCCACTGCTATTGAAAAGACACGGAGATGCCAGGTTGAAATTCGTTCTTGATCATGAAGATAAAGAAAAATCGTATTAGGGACAGAAGAAACTTGTTTGGACGTAATTCTAGAAATAATGTATGGACGAAAGATGGCCATGACTTCAAACAAAAGAACACAGTTTTAACAGTGAAATTTGGCGGTGGCAGCATCATGGTTTGGGGATGTTTTTTTTGTGCAAAAGGTACTGACAACATGTCAGTATTAGAGATTACAATGAATGCCGCAGCATATCAAAATATTTTTGGAAGCAAATGTAATGATTAAGGTTGAAAATCTTGATAATAATCCTAAGCACACTTGCAAAATCTACGAAGAAATAGCTTACTAAAAATAATATAAATATCCCAATATACAGTATTTATTACTGTATTTATATGAATGGGGAATTACCCATTATCGTCAGTAGGTATGTCACAACACTTTTTCACTTTTTCTTTTAGATTTATTTCTGTTAAATCAATTTTTCAGTTATTATGCATCTGTGCACAGTTAATTATATGTATGTTTATTCATCATTTGGAGATACAATAAATTAAAAATGGATATGTGTACGAATATTTGTTTCATATATTTGTTATATATTTACTGGGTGCCGCAAGAGTAACACATTTTTTTATTTATTAACTTTTATTAAGCAAAAATAAGTACAGTCGTTTAAGTTGGTCTTAGATTAACTATGGCTTACACGTTCTGGAACGTCTAAATCTTAATTTTTAGCTGAGGTAGATAGGAGAACGGGGAATAATTGTTGGACCATCACGATGACCACACCTAACGCTAACACATCCAAAACTTAACACAAACAGACCCAGACCAAACCCTACCAGATCGAGTCATAACATTGCCAAACATTTTCTTTGAGGATGTACTGAAAGATCTTCGTTATAGTCTGAAACTGAAGCAGTTCCTTAATTTAAACGGGCATTTTCTGATAAGTTTTCAGGGTTGTAGATGTGTTGCCAAAAGGGTTCAGACAGTCTCCATATTTAAACGCAATCGAGAATTTTTGGTGTTTTTTGAAAATTCAAATCCAATTGAGAGCAAACATCCCAGATCTGAAGACCATATGCGAAGAAGAATGAAAAAAAATAGCAATTAAATTTGCAAGTCATTAATTGAGAAATACGAAAAGAGGTTGGTTACTGTAAAAGTGAATAATGGTTATTCTATAAAGTATAAAATGAAGATTATGGATACTTTTTTATACTGTACGAATACTTTTTCACCCATGAATACGGATAAATGTGATTTATTTCTATTAAATTGAACATTTCTATGCATATTCAGTAATTATTCATCTGTCTACAATTAATTGTATAAAAAGTAAGTTCATTCATTAATTAGTAATACAATAAATTAAAAACTTGTATGTGTACGAATATCTGTTTCTCCCACTATACTTGTGTGCGTATATAAACACACACACAAACATATATATATATATATAAATATGTGTGTGTGTGTGTGAATAGACAAAAGAAAAATTATTATAGACTTCATTGACGTGTTTCCTCATCTTATGGACATAATCTAGGTAAATGCATTTGCCTTAATTAAGTCCACCAGAGGACAAAATGCATCGGGAAATAATATTTTTCCATTTCTCTCATTCATATTGTATTTTACCGGTATATCTTTACTTACATCTGAAATTATTGCGTTCACGGACACACAGACATGTATCTATATAGCAATTGAGAAGCCGAAAATGTTTAGAAGGTGCTTTAATAGCTAGATAATCCACTGTTGCACCCAGGCCAGGCTTCTACAAAATTTCACCATTATTTCTAGATCTTCTAATTTGACAATGTGGGATATTAAATAACAAATCTGATGGAAACAAAATGGAAATAATTTAAATTAAATTTGGCTAGATAATATACCGAAAAAATATATATATATATATATATATATATATATATATATATATATATGTGTGTGTGTATGTGTGTGTGTGTGTGTGTACATATATATACACACACACATACACACATATATATATATATATATATATATATATATATAAACACACACACACACACACATATATATATATATATATCCAAAACACCTATATATATATATATATAAAACACCTATATATATATATATATATATATATATATATATATATATATATATATATATATATATATAAAAAACAAATTAATTATGCTTTTTATTAGTTTTGCATTAATTTAATATTTTGATATTTTTTCTACTAATTATGCCTCTTGTGAGTTTTTGTAATAATTCTATTAATTATTTTTAGAATTATTTAGGAATTTTATTATTATTTTTATTTATTAAGCCTTTAATATTTTTTTTTATTAAGCCGTTTATTAGTTTTGGAATTAATTATGCCATTTATTAGTTTTCGCATTTATTAATTTTTTTATTAGTTCTTATATGAATTAATCCTTTTATTAGTTTTTGTATTAATTAAAACTTTTATAATTGTTGTATTAAGTAAGTCTTTTATTATTTTTTAATAATTAAGCTTTTTATTAATTTTGTATTAATTATGCCAGTTATCAATTTTTGAATTAATTAAGCCTTATATCAGCTTTAAAATTAATTATGTTTTCATAATTTTTTGTATTAAATAAGCCTTTTATTAGTTTTAGAAATAATTAAGACTTTTATAATGTTTCTATTAAATAAGGCTTTTATTAATTTAAGAATTAATTAAACTTTTATCGGTTTTTGTATTAAATAAGCTTTTTATTAGATTTAGAATAAATTAAGCCTTTTATTAGTTTTAGTATTAATTAAGCCTTTTATATTTTTTCGTATTAAATAAGCGTTTTATTAGTTTTAGGATTAATTACGGCTTTTATCTGTTTTTTTTTGTATTAAGTTAGCCTTTTTTTAGTTTTACAATTAAAATTGCAATATTTTTGTATTAATTAAGCCTGTTATTAATTTCTGTTTTAATTAAGCCTTTTATTAGTTTTACAATTAAAATTGCAATAATTTTTGTATTAAATAAGCCTGTTATTAATTTCTGTTTTAATTAAACCTTTTATTAGTTTTACAATTAGTTGTAAGAAATCTTATGTTATGTTTCAATATTTTTTCACTTGTATTTATGAGAATATTTGTAGGTAGAATATACATAGATTCGTTGTGTTAGTCACGATAATGCTCTATTCTATTTATTTAAACATTTGTTTAGACTTCTCTTACGCGTTGAATATAAAATAATTAAGGTGTTGAGGGAGTTTAAAAGTAGTTCCAATATATCTTTCCACTTCATGTGAATAATGAGGGCTATGAATTCTGAGTGCTCTGAAATGGAATCTGATAATTATTCCGGATTTTATTTAGTTCCTATTGTGAGACTAGAAATATACCAGATCAATTCTAGTCGGTGATTTTCGATGGACACTATGATTTAAGCTGCTGTTAACTCGAAAAGTAAAAAACAACTCTCGGGACATGGCACGTTCGGACATTGAACAACTGCGGCCAGCTATACAATGTAAAACAAGAAATGAACAGGTTAAAAATCAACATGCTAGACGTATGTGAAACCAGATAGCCAAACAACAACGGTAATAATTTTTCCAAAAAAAAAAAAACATTGCTAGTATTAAAACCTATTTTTATACTTTCATTTTGTTCTGATCCTGTTTAAGGGGTTAACTATTTCCCATAGCTGGAACCCTGACAGGTGCTACCACCCCGGCTCAGAATGGACCTGGAAATATCAGAATTAAGAGGTAGTTACATGCTCCTCAAAACCTCCTGATCAAAGCCCTTGCTGTTGGACGTAGTTTATCGTCATTCCTAGGATGTGATATGCCCGAAAAGAAAACAAACCAAACCAAAACGAACCAAACTATCTCCAGATTTTTTTTCTGAATATCATTCGTCTATTCATTTTTTTCTTCATGAAGGAGGTTAAGTCTATCGAAAATACTTTCATGGCAATTGCTCCGAGGGGCTGCATTCGCTGGTTCCCAGACTTCATGAGTTCAAGCGCCCGACGAGGCTGGCATCCCGCTCTCACCATTTCACTGTCGAAACTCCTAAATGTAGCCCTATCTTCTACTCCGAAAGCTTCATGTCTCGCACCTCTCGCCTGTGGAACTCCCTTCGCTATTCTAAAACGCTTAGAAAAAAAAAGAAAAAAAAAGTTAACTCCTCGCCCCGTGAGGGCAGATATGCGCAACAGTTGTCACCTGACCGTTATCCAGCGACTGCTAGCACTAACAACGTAAATGGAATAACATTCACCGGAACCTATCCCACGACCGTAAAGGAACGACATGCGCAACAGGTGTCACCTAACCGTCATCCAGTGACTGCTACCACTAACGACGTAAAGGGAATAACATTCCTCGGAACATATCCCTCGCCTGGAAAGGAATGACATGCGCATCAGGTGTCACCAGAACGTCATCCTCCGACTGTTCGCATCAAACATAAAATAAATCTAGAGACATGGCACGTTCGGACATTGAACTACTGCGGCCAAGTATATAATGTAAAACAAGAAATGAACAGGCTAAAAATCAACATCCTAGGCGTATGTGAAACCAGATGGCCAGGTAACCGAGATTTTGTCAGCGCCGAGCACAGGATTATTCGTGACAGAGGATGGAAAACGACAAAGGAATAGCATTAATATTAGATAAAACATTTAAGAAATGCGTTCTGGAAAACTACCAACTATCCGAAAGAATTCTGGTAGTCAAGCTGCAAGGAAAGCCTTATAACATATATATCATGATAGTGTAAGCAACGACAGTGAAAGATAATGAAGAATAAATTTCTACTCAAAATTGGACAATCCCTAAGTTCTTTGAAAATCACAGGAAGTCTTCATTATCATGGGAGACCTGAACGCCAAAATAGGCAGCGAGAGGGCAGGGGATATACCCGGAAAATTCGGACTAGGTACCCTCAACGAACATAGAAAAAATGGATTCAATGGTGCGCGGCCAATGACCAAGTAATAGACAACATATGTTTCCAAGAACATTCGAGACGATTATGGACATGGAGGAGCCCAGGAGGAGACACTAGAAATCTTATAGACTACATAACTATCAACAAAAGATTCAGGAATGCAGTCGTTAACTGCAAAACCTACCCAAGTGCCGACTGTGGGAGCGACCATCTGTTATATGTTATATGTAAGCTAAGAGTGAATCTACGGACACTGAAGAAGCCTAACGCAGCAACCAAGTTGCAATAAATCTAACTCATGAGCGAGCCGTACCTGAAAGAAGAATATATATGGACATTATGAAAAGAATATACACGGGAGACAACGGAAACTCGGAATGGGAATCGCTAGAAGACGCATTAGTGACATCAGCAAACGAGTTTATCCTAAAGGAAAATGGACGAAAAAGAAAAAAAAAACAAAAACGAATGGGTGACTGAGGAGATTCTTGACATCATGAAAAGACAGAAAACTCTGACACGATACGGAACAGAATACAGAAAATTAAACAACGAAATGAGGACCAAACACAGGCAGGCTAAAAAAGCTAAAGTCGGTAATGGCTAAACAAAAAATTGCAGATGTACAGAGACTGATTACCACCAACAAAGGAGATATGCATAAAAAATAAGGCAACTAACAGGATAGAAGACATGCCCGTCAACAACCTGCTTATATCAAAGGACGAGACACACATATTAGAAAAGGAAAAAATTCTTTAAAAATGGTTTGAGTATATTGGTGAACACTTCCGCGACGATAGAGAACAACCAGCAATACACAGAACTACTGACGGCTCAGAAATTCTGAAAACCGAAGCAGAAGCTGTACTGGCCAATTCGAACAGAAACAAGGCGGCAGGGCCAGACGGACTTGTAACAGAAATACTGACTGCCTTAGATGAATTTTGAATCGCAAAAATTATAAATGAAATCTAAAACAGTGGTGAGATACTAGAAGGTCTCGGCGGATCTATTTTCATAGCACTACCTAAGAAACCAGACGCAAACGAATGCGAACTGCACAGAACAATCAGCTGAGTGAGGCACGTAACAGTAAAGTCATCATGCGGATTGAGAATGAGTTCATAGAATATACAATTATAGAAAGAGGCGTAAGACAAGGAGTGCTTTCTCACCAGACTTATTCAACCTGTACAGCGAGGCAATTCTGAGAGAATTGGCGATCCTACCGGGATTCGTCATTGGCGGGCACAATCTTATCAGCATAATATACGCAGATGACACTGTGCTGATAGCAGACACAGAAAAGAAGCTACAAAACCTCCTACAGAAGGTAGTGAGGGAAATCGAGAAGAATGGACTAACCATAAACTACAAGAAGATAGAAATAAGAAGATAAAAAGATTAGCCTGAAATGTGATTTGCAGGTTGGGGGCGCTAAAATCAAGTATTTGTGGAAGTTTAAATATCTGGGACGTGTTTTGACGGAGGACGATATCGTGCGAGGCTGAGATCTGAAGACGGAATGGGATGGCGAGTCAGGGGGGAATTTCTTTGGTAGCACAATAAAGACCACTGATCTGCTACGTGACGGCAGCAAATGTTGGACGGTATCCTCAAAGATGAAGAAGAGACTCGAGGTAGCTGTGGTTCTACAGAAGGATAATGAGGATTTTATGGACCGAGCTTGTGAGCAACGATGAAGTCTTGGAGAGGATGCAAACAAGTAGGAAGCGTATACATAACAAAAGAGGGCCTAGAGAATCTGATATTCACAGGTCGAATAGAGAGAAAAAGAGACAAGTGACAGGATGCCATGACATCTGCCGGGCTTAAGTGGAACTTTCACCTCACTAATTGAAATCGAAAGGTGGTTCGATCACGGCGGATCTTAGCTGACAGGGTTAGAAATGGTGGAACAACGGAATGTATTTTGCCTGGGGACTTACGATTGAAATAATGATAGAGCATCGAGTGGCTTTCGCATATGAGAAAGGGTTTCGTATGTGAGAAAGGGTTTCGTATGTGTGACAGGGTTTCGTATATGTGAAAGGGTTTCGTATGTGTGACAGGGTTTCGTATGTGAGAAAGGGTTTCGTATATGTGACAGGGTTTCGTATGTAAGAAAGGGTTTCGTATGTGTGACAGGGTTTCGTATGTGAGAAAGGGTTTCGTATGAGTGACAGGGTTTCGTATGTGAGAAAGGGTTTCGTATGTGTGGCAGGGTTTCGTATGTGAGAAAGGGTTTCGTATGTGTGACAGGGTTTCGTATGTGAGAAAGGGTTTCGTATGTGTGGCAGGGTTTCGTATGTGAGAAAGGGTTTCGTATATGTGACAGGGTTTCGTATATGAGAAAGGGTTTCGTATGTGTGACAGGGTTTCGTATATGAGAAAGGGTTTCGTATGTGTGACAGGATTTCGTATATGAGAAAGGGTTTCGTATGTGTGACAGGGTTTCGTATATGAGAAAGGGTTTCGTATGTGTGACAGGGTTTCATATATGTGAAAGGGTTTCGTATGTGTGACAGGGTTTCATATATGTGAAAGGGTTTCGTATGTGTGACAGGGTTTCATATATGTGAAAGGGTTTCGTATGTGTGACAGGGTTTCATATATGTGAAAGGGTTTCGTATGTGTGACAGGGTTTCGTATGTGAGAAAGGGTTTCTTATATGTGAAAGGGTTTCTTATATGTGAAAGCCACGTAGCAAAACTCATCATCCATATTCTGATGAACAGAGCGCGCAGCAGAATCAGACCAGAGATAGGACAAGAACAGTACGGGTTCTTCTAAGACACCGGAACAATGAACGCGAAATTCACGCTCAGAATGTTATCAGAAAGAGCAATACAAACGCAGAAGGACGTTCACCTATGTTTCATAGACTACGCAAATACCTTCGACAAAGTACGCCAAAAGAATCTGTTGGAACCTCTCAGCAAAGCTGATATATTCCGGAAAAGGCACAAGAATAATCAAGAACCTATACTATCAGCAAACGGCATGTGGATGGCAGAACGTGGTCTGTGGGAGTTGCCAGAGGCATGAAACATATTGAGAGCCACGTAGGATAGGAGGAAGTAGAGAGCCATGATCGCCTACGTTCGGAAAGGACACGTCACATAAAAAGAAAAGAAAAAGTAATGTTTTCTTCCATTGCGTACGTAAATTTTACTACATGTTATCCAAGAAATGTGAAATATTGTTTGCGTTTGGTAAGTAAATTCTCTCGTATGTTCGGCTTTAGTTTGGAATACCTTCAGTATATCAGAAATATATTTCTTGTCCAGGTAAAAGATTCTGGAAAGGACCAGATTCTAAAAAATGGAGAATAACAATGTCCCGGCAGCTTTTTATGATTTTTACTATTGGTAGGGAGAGGTTGATTTTTACATTGTGTATGATGCGTTTTTTTTTTTTATAGTGGTGTTCGCCCTTTTCAAGGCTCGAGTGCAACTCCGGGTAGGTAGTTAAAGATTAAGAATGACAGTTTTGTGGATAATGTGAAGAAAAAAATTGGTAACCCTAGAGTGGAACATGATAAAGTTGCGGTGATCTGGGGAGAATTCTCTCGGGAATTTGTTTAGCAAAGCAGCGAAGATGCGTCGGCGAGGTTGCTCGAGTGGAACTTACACTTCATTAACTGAAATCGAAGGGTAGTTCGATCATGGCTGATACTAGCTGTCAAAGTTAGAACTCGTTGAACGACGCAATGTATTTTTTCCTGAGGATTTTCGATGGAAATAATGATAGAGTATCGAGGGGCTTTCGTATGTGAGAAAGCTACCTAGCAATACTCATTATCTATATACTGATGAAGAGAGCGCACAGCAGAATCAGGCTAGAGATAGGACAAGAACAGTACGGGTTCTTCAAAGACACCGGAACAAGTAACGCGAAATTCATGCTCAGAATGTTATCAGAAAGAGGAATACAAATGCAGAAGACGTGTACCTATGTTTAATAGTCTACGCAAATCACATCGACAATTACGCCAAAAGAATCTGTTGGGACCGCTCAGCAACCCTGATATATTCCAGAAAGACATTAGAATAATCAAGAACTTATACTGTCAGCAAACGGCATGCATGTGCATTGAGAATGAGTTCACTGAATATACAAACATAGAAAGGGGCGTAAGGTAAAGATGTGTCGTCTCAACTGACCTATTCAACCTATACAGCGAGGCAATTCTGAGAGAACTGGAAATGCTAATGGATTCAGCATCGGCGACCACGATCTTAACAACATAAGATACGCAGATGACACAGTACTGATAGCAGACACGGAAAAGAAATAACAAAACCTCCTACAGGAGGTAGCGAATGCGAGCGATAAGAAGGGACAAAGGATAAACTACAAGAAGGCATGACAATCAGTAAAATGATGAGCCCGAAATGCGATTTGATAGAGGACGCCAAGTGTGCCACGGAGATCCGTAGGCGTATTGGGAGACAGGAGGCTATCTTTGGTAACAAAGAAAAGAGTACTGAGCTGTTTCGTGACATATATACTCTTTTACGGTAGCGAATGATGGATGGTCTCCTCAAAGATGAAGAAGTGACTCGAGGCGACGGAGATATGGTTCTGCAGAAGGATGCTGAAGATATCTTGGATCGAGCATGTGAGCACCGATAAGGTCTTGCAGAAGATTCAAACAAGGAGGAGGCTTATACCTAACATCAGGGAGAGACAGCTAATGAGAAAAGATGGCCTGGAGAATATGACACTCACAGGCCCAACAGAGGGAAAGAGAGACAAGGGAAAACAACACATGACATACCTGGAGGGCTTAAGTAAGTAGATGACAGACGGTTGTCCGGAGAGGTTGAAGAGGGTCGGAACATAATATAGAGCTACAAGAGATAGGGGGAAATGGAGAGCCATGATCGCCTATGTCCCTAAAGGATACGAAACATAAAAAGAAAAAAAAGCAAGTCGTGATGTTGGGCGAAACTACACGTACCGCATTTTAACTCACGTTCCATTTATTCATGTTCCATACGAAATTTTTTATAAGTTTTTTGTGACAAATTACACGGATGCATTTGTGGTGCATAGAGTTTATTAATTATACCAATGCATTTGAGGTGTTTAGACATTATTAATTAAACCAATGTATTTAAAATGTTTAGAGATTATTAACTACACCAATGTATTTGAGGTGTTAAGAGATTATTAATTACACCAATGTATTTGAGGTGTTTAGAGATTATTATTTACACCAATGTATTTGAGGTGTTAAGAGATTATTAATTACTCCAATATATTTGAGGTGTTAAAAGATTATTTATTACACCAATGTATTTGAGGTGTTAGGAGATTATTAATTACACCAATGTATTTGAGGTGTTAGGAGATTATTAATTACACCAATATATTTGAGGTGTTTAGAGATTATTAATTACACCAATGTATTTGAGGTGTTAAGAGATTATTAATTACACCAATGTATTTGAGGTTTTTAGAGATTATTAATTACACCATTGTATTTGAGATGTTTAGAGATTATTAATTACACCAATGTATTTGAGTTGTTTAGAGATTTATATTTACACCAATGCATTTGAGGTGTTTAGAGATTATTAATTCCACCAATGTATTTGAGGTGTTTAGAGATTATTAATTCCACCAATGTATTTGAGGTGTTTAGAGGTTATTAATTCCACATTTGGAATTATCATGTTCGATTCATTTCGTGTGCCATTACTATTTTCTTTCGAATACTAGTTAAATTCATTCTGTTTCTGTTCTGGAAAGATTTATCGTAAGTCCTATTTGTTGGAACGCTTAGCAAAGAACGTTGCATTTAAAACGGAATCGGTGATACTGAGTGGTCGTTCTTGAAATATTCATTATTGACATCGCCAGAGGACGTGCCATCTGCTGGATATAAGGTCATATTCAATCACAAGAAGGAATTCATTTTGGTTGTTGTTGTTGTTGTAGCTATTGAATGTGAAAAGAAAATGAAAGGGATTTAGCAGGAACAGGAAACGCAATCCTAAACAGGAAACAAGAGATAAACATCTATTTCTGTTGAACAGACGGGGAAGGGATGCGAACCAGATAATAGACAAACATATCTACTCATATTAAGGAGAAAAATAATAAATAACATTTCAGAATTTTATTTGGTGACGTTAGACATATACTGTTATTGTAACCAAGGGAAGATTACTGAACAAAATCAAACGAAAGTTGGTAATGAACAATAATATTTAGTACACGAATAACACAGATAAGATTCTCCAGTGGTGCGTACAAGAAGTTGTCAACTGATAAAAGTGAATCAAATGAATCTCAAAATGAATCTTTAAATGCAGGATATTTACTGAACCGCCCCACGCGGTCAGATGCTGCACAAGGCCGAATTTAACGTGGGTAACGTCAAAAAATTCCCCGTAGATCCGGTATAAAACGGGGACGGGTAGCTGCTTCCTGAGACGAGAGACTGCACTTCGACAGCCTCGTCAGGAGATTCTGAGGTAGTGGGTTTGATGAGTGATGAGCTCAGCTGGAGACTGCAGGCTATCTACCAACCACCCCACGCGGCCAGAAGTGACACAAGGCCACATTTAATGAGGGGTTTACGAGCGCGTAGGCTGGACTAAAAATTCCCCGTATACCTCGTATAAAACGTGGGCGGGTAGCTGTTTCCCGAGACGAGACCTTGCCCTTCGGTATAGCCTCGTCCGGGGATCCTCACTGCCCGGAGTTAAAGAGTTTTACCAGTATAGCTGGAGACGAATCTCCAAATGCAGACCAACATACAGTGTTTACTACTGTATTTTTGTGAATACACATTATCGCACGTATGTATGCTACAAAAATTGTGAAACAGACTTTAGATCGAAATGGACCTAAATCCCAAACAGTATACAAAAATCGTGGAAGTGTGTGAACCGGACAGTAACAGGGCGGGCAGAACGGTGTTGAGCGGTCTCTGACTGCGCACGCCTTCTGTCGAACTCTCTGCGTTAGCAGAGAGGAACCCGGACGAGGCTTTGCCGAAGGGCAAGGTTTCGTCCGGGGAGGTAGACAGGGCCTGAACCCGTCTAGGCGGGTTCAAAGGCTATATTTTTGGCAGGGCCTACGGGCTTGGGGATACCCACATTAAAACCGGCCTTGTGCCATATTCGGTCCTCGTGGGTGGAACGATAAATACTGAACCAGACAGTGAGCGAATGGATTATACTTACCTTAATCTTATTTATTCTATTTTATTTTTTGATTCTTGAAGAACGTAGTAGTGGTTATGGGCGAATGACTACTCTCAAAAGTCAGAGGATGAACATTCTGAATTAAAATTCATGAAGGTCACGCGTCCTGGATAAGTAGACAAAATATATCCGACAGCAAGACATTTGATCAGAAGGTTTTGGGGAGCGTGGAACCATATTTTGATTGGTGGTGATATCATATCCACCCTGAACCGGGGTGGTAGCACCTGTCAGTGTTCCAGCTGTGGGCAAATAGTTAAACCCCGCCAAAAGGGGTCAAAACGCTGTGAATGTATAAAAATAGCTTGCTTTTGTTTTTTTAAATAACTGCAATATATTTTGGGGAAAAAATATTAACAGCAATATATTTTTGCCAGCAATACATTCTTGAAAAAAAAAGTATTTCCAGCAATAAAAATCTTGTTGGTATTAAATAAACCATTGAGGTTTATATGCTGTAAAACAAAACAAAACAAAACAAACCAATATATACTGAGATAGATAGATAGATAGAAATTATTACCAGCAATAAAAATCTTGTTGGTATTAAATAACCCATTGAGGTTTATGTGCTGTAAAACAAAATAAAACAAACCAATATATACTGAGATAGATAGATAGATAGATAGATAGATAGATAGATAGATAGATATTATTACCAGCAATAAAAATCTTGTTGGTATTAAATAACCCACAGAGATGTTGATATGCCGTAAAACAAAACAAAGCAAACCAAAACATGAGGGCCATTTGTGTTAATTTATTTCTTTAACCTCGGTAAAGTCATAAATGTGTCTCTCTTTTCAACACCTATGCATTAAATAGAAGGTATACGCGCCAGAAACCTCAGCTGCCCCGTTATAATTCTGAGTATAAGTGTGTTTTTCGTTTCGATTTTCTTTATTCCTGGGTATGACGATAAGTTGCATCTGGCAATATTACATTTGATCGGGAGATTGGAGGTTTTGTGTCTTTTCAAACTATCTCTTAATTAAGGATCTGGGGCGGTACTAACTGTTAGGGTCCCAACTATTAGCAAATATTGAACACCGAAAAAAAAATGAAAACATATGAAAGTATAAATATACATTTTATAAAAAGGACATCAGAAATAAAATTTTATATAAAAATAATATTACCAACACTA
This sequence comes from Acanthosepion pharaonis, assembly GCA_903632075.3. Lineage (NCBI taxonomy): Eukaryota > Metazoa > Mollusca > Cephalopoda > Sepiida > Sepiidae > Acanthosepion > Acanthosepion pharaonis. Next base: position 3,004,560 of record CAHIKZ030000029.1, on the reverse strand, counting down.
CATAATAGTAATGAAATTATCACCAATTTATTCTAGAATTACTAGTAATCAATTGTATCTGTATTTGAAGGAATACAATTGCGTTCAAAATATTTAGATTTCGGCATTATATAACGCATAGAGGTTGATATGCCGTTAAACAAGATCAACCAAACCAAACCAATGCCGCTAAACAAAATCAACCAAACCAAACCAATCAAAATATTTAGATTTCGGAATTAAATGACCCATAGAGGTTGATATGCCGCTAAACAAAATCAACCAAAACAAACCAATCAAAATATTTAGATTTCGGCATTAAATAACCCATAGAGGTGTTGATATGCCGCTAAACAAAATCAACCAAACCAAACCAATCAAAATATTTAGATTTCGGCATTAAATAACCCATAGAGGTTGATATGCCGCTAAACAAAATCAACCAAAACAAACCAATCAAAATATTTAGATTTCGGCATTAAATAACCCATAAAGGTTGATATGCCGCTAAACAAAATCAACCAAAACAAACCAATCAAAATATTTAGATTTCGGCATTAAATAACCCATAGAGGTGTTGATATGCCGCTAAACAAAATCAACCAAACCAAACCAATCAAAATATTTAGATTTCGGCATTAAATAACCCATAGAGGTTGATATGCCGCTAAACAAAATCAACCAGACCAAACTAATCAAAATATTTAGATTTCGGCATTAATTAACCCATAGAGGTTGATATGCCGCTAAACAAAATCAACCAAATCAAACCAATCAAAATATTTAGATTTCGGCATCAAATAACCCATAGAGGTGTCGATATGCTGTAAACAAATTCATCCAAACAACCGACATAATGACTTTCGTCCATATAATATCCTACAATTTCTTAAATCAATATGTATTCCAAAATATAACTTCAACAGAACTACAACATAAAACAGAGATATTACTCCCTCAATTAGTTACCTTCACACAAACATGTATATGCACTAATGCTGTGTATTATCTACCATGTATTCAACTGTTAATGCAAAATACTATATTGTTACTTCAAAGCTCCATAAAACATTAAATTTCTCCATTAAATGATACATAAGGAGGTTATATACCGTTAAATAAACAATCAAATCAATCCAAAAAAATTCCTTATGACTCCTGCATCACATTCCTGCTTCGATCATGGTAATCTCACCCTCCTTGTGTAGAACTATATTTCTCTGCTTCATCTAAGATGAGATTGTCCAGCATTCACTGCCATATAAGTGGACTGATTGCATAAAATTGTAGCAATCTGGTCTTGGCTTCAAACGAAATTTTCCTGTGTCTTAATACTTTGCTTAGTTTTTGAAAGGGAACTTTGCTATTCCAATGTGCCTTCTGATTTCGGTGTCGCATTTTCCGTTAACAGCTAATACACTTCCTTGATATTTGTGTTTCTGTATTCGTTTGATTTGAACATCTCCAGCGATTAACGTTGTATATGTGTTGCTATTGTTTGGTCGACCATTAAATAATGTGTGAGATTTCGCTGAACTGTGAGCCAAAAAAAAAAAAAAAAAAAACACGCAACTATTTATTAAAAAAAAAAACCTTTCATTTCTAGGGAAACTGTCTAGCATTCACTGCCATATATGAGCGTTGATAATACAAAGAATTTCAGTTTTTTCTTCTCTTTTTTTTTCTAATTAAACCTTCCTGTTTCTTAATAATTTGTTTTGTTTTTGGAAGGAAGCGTTCATTAGACAAATGAGCCCTCGGATTCCTGTTTGGCATTTTCTATCGTCTTTTATAATCCTTGGCAGTTAAATTTCTGAATCCCGATTCACCTTAGACTCACACTCTGCTATTTTGCGAAGTAACCATGGAAATTAACTGATTAATTTATGCAGTGCTATGATCCCATAATTCTTAAAATTATATAAAGGTCAACAAAGTTTATTGTTATGGGACCTTACCCATAATAACATAATGGACTATTCCATACGTAATAAATTCTGCGCCTCAAGAGGAAGCAGGGAGTTCCGTCTGAAGTTTAGAGTTCAGTCTGAAGTCTGGAGTGAGGTCCGTCAGGAGTCTGTCAGTCAGTCAGAGCGAGCGAGTCTGTCAGTCGAATCAGAGGCAGTCCGAAACAGAGTCGCGTTCAGGCAATTACTACTAAACCTGATTGTTCGTACTAACACTTGTCTACTTCTCTGTATATATTCCTGTTTGTAATATATCTGTGTTATTCCATATCCGCCTTCGAGTTCTTTTTTATTGATTCTACTTTGGATTATCACCGTGGTACAAGGAACCGGGCCATAACAGTTATAATATTGGTCACGGAAATTTTATTATTACCGTAATTCTGTGTGTAGAATACGCGGAGTTTTTATAATCCAAAACCGTTTCCAAAAGCCTGCGTCTTATACATCATAATTCAACCCCATTTTTTCTAGGGCTCAAAACGAAAAAAAGGGGTTACAGAGAGCTTGGGCAAGAGTAAAGAAGAATGTTTGAGGAAGAGATATAGCGAAGGACGGGGATCAGGATCATGGCATCAGAAGATGTCAATATTACATTTGAATATCTGAAGATTATAGCTATCAGAGAAGCAAATAAGCGGAAGGGAATTTCCCTGTCTGGAAGTGCGAGAGAAGAAGCTGTTGGAGTAGAAGCGGCGGTTACATTTAACTGTTTCAACAGTGAAAGGATGGGACCGAGATGCCAACTTGCTAACACGCTTAAAGCAGTTGCTGTGAAAATATTTGTAGAAAAGACAGAGGGAAGCTACAGCACGTCTCTGAGAAAGTGACTGTAGATGAGATGCTATATCATGACATATCACATTACATATCTGTATCTGGATTTTGTCGAGGACCACGAGATGACCAGCGGGGGCACCAGACCTTATATGGCAGCAGTATTCAATCCAAGGACGAATGATTAATTTGTAGATTTGAAGAATGGACTCAGTCGACAAAAACCTTCTGGTGCGACAAAGAGAACCAACTTTCCTTCTTTCCTTGCAGTGGAGAGAAATAATATCTATCTAATGGCTTATTGCAACAAAGGGGGATAAATCTTTCAAAATATTCCTCTAAGTCTTGTACGCTTCCATATATTTTTCTGGCTTCCGTTGAATCTAACCACCTACGTAAGTTTGGAAATCATTCAAATGGAATTTGTAAAGCATTGGCGATCAACAAAGCCACCGCATCAATTAAATAATAACGACGAAGATCTCGCCGATTTTAACTAATAAATTTGTACCCTCGTCCTGGGTAAGATGTTAAACTACACCCTCGTCCTGGGTAAGACGATAAACTACATCTAGCAGCAAGGCTTCTAATCAGGAGGTTTTGTGGAGCGTCTTAATTGCTGGTCTTCCCAGGTCCACCCTTACTCGGGTGGTAGCATCTGTTAGGGTTCCAGCTATGAGCAAATAGTTAACTATTACCAGAAATGCTTTTTTGAAAAAAAATATTACCAGCAATGCAAATTTCAAGGAAATATATTACCAGAAATAGATTTTTAACAAAACAAAATATTACCAGCAATAAAAAATGTTGTCGGCATTAAATAACCTATTGAGGTTGATATGCCGTGAAACAAAATAAATCAAACCAATCTAAACCAAAGAATACATATTCTATTCATACGAATCTATCCTAAAATGTTGTCGGCATTAAATAACCCATTGAGTTTGATATGCCTTAAAACAAATGAAACCAAACCAATCTAAACCAAAGAATACATATTCTATTCATACGAATTTATCCTAAAAATGTTGTCGCCATTAAATAACCCATTGACGTTGTATGCCGTAAAACAAAATAAACCAAACCAATCTAAACCAAAGAATACATATTATATTCATACGAATCTATCTTAAAAATGTTGTCGGCATTCAATAACCCATTGAGGTTGATATGCCGTAAAAGCAAATAAGCCAAACCAAACCAAACATTTGTACCACATCCGTGTTACTATTAATTCACTTTTATTTTGATTTATTTTCTCAGTGTTTATTAGCGATTTAATTGTCTTAAATACCAAGATTCAATATCACCTTTTTCTTAATGCCAACTAATCACAAAAGGAGAAAGGATTCGAGCAGTTCTATGTGTCTTCTCTCAGATCTCCATTGTCCATGCACACAGAAAAATTACCTGGATTGTCTATATACATTCCATTTAGAGACAACAAAAATAATTTCCAAATAAATATCTCAGGTTATGAAAAAATTAAAACCTAACAAGTTAATCCTTTGAGCCCTGTCCACCGCTTTACCGGTGGTAGAGAAAAATGACTTAATGTCCAGCCACCTGTTGAATGGTAAATAAACACTTGAGTTGTGTTTTGCTATTGGTTGTCTTATTTGGGTTAACTGGGACACAAAGAAAGTATTCTGCTGACAATATGAAGATATGCAATCATACTCTATCCCTGCTAAGGATAATGCTTATATTTTTTGTGATTATTTTTATATCTACCATGAAACATTACATAACAATTATTTGCTCAGGCAGAAGGGTTAAAATTGTTCAGGAACGCAGTGCTCAAAATGTTAATATTAATTCACTTTTATTCTGATTTATTTTCTCAGTGTGTATTAGCGATTTAATCGTCTTAAATACCAAGATTCAATATCACCTTTTTCTTAATGCCAACTAATCCCAAAAGTAATGTCATTTTTTTCTTTTACTTTTACACCAGTTTTGGTAATTTCCTTTTCTCTAAAATCAGATGCGTTTTGCGCCCTGGTTAAGAAGACAAACTACATACAACAACAAGGATATTTTGAGGAGCATGGTGCTCCCAGGTTCAATCTGACCCAGGGTGGTAGCACCTCTTAAGGCCCAAGCAGCTATGGGCAATTAGTTAACCCCAAAATTGGGGTCAAAACACTATGAAATATTAAAAACAAGTTTTAATATCAGCAACACATTATTGTAAAAAAATGATTGTCAGCAAGGAATTTTGAAGAAAAAAATATTATCGGCATTACATTATTACGAGCAATACATTTTAGGAAAAAAAATATTACCAACAATAAAAATATTATCTTCATTAAATAACTCTTTGAGGTTGATATGCCGTAAAACAAACCAAACCAAACCAGATGCGTTTTATACATCAAAATAAACTACATTCCCTTGGATATATCTACTTTTCTAACTGCGTTCTTATATTCCCCAGCGATCTATATACAAAGGATTACGCTACTTATCTTGCGAGATATGGCGGAACTGTAAGCAAAAGAAAACACACTTTGTAACGACTTATTGAAAATCGCCATTTTGATTTGTATACATTAAATGTCGTTCGTAAAAACTATAAAAATAATAAGATGAATAATCTTTGTTCTGTAGTACCAGAGATAAAATGTTTATCTCTTTTTTTTTTTTGTGACATACTTTGTTGCTACTAGCATGCTACATTTTTTTATCGGGGTTCTTTGATCTAACGTGAGATTTGTCAGATATGGGAGTTTCCTCGTCGTTGAATGTCACGAGGTTAAACTTCGTCGTTATGTAAGTTGAAGGGATTTTAAGTATTTCTTTACTTGGAAAACAAAAAGCATAAAAATATTTTCCTGGATATTAGTCTCTCATGTTTTATGTACATTGGCCTAACAGGACGTGGACGATTATGGGCCTCTACAATTTCCTATCCATTGTACCTTTAAATTATGATTGCTTCCTAACTATCGCTTGTGATCATTGTTTTGACAGTCATTTATCGAAGATCGTTAGGAAGATTAATCGTCCATTTTTCGTGTCAAAATTTGTCTTCATGTTATGGGGAAACACACCTATTCTATAGTTAATAGACTCCCCCCCTAATATATGTAGGAGTAGTAAGAGAAACGAGGGTCAGTCGATGTCGGACGACCGGCTGAACGGTTGAACTCTCTGCCTTCGGGCAGGGAGGAACCCGAACGAGGCTATGCCAAAGGGCGGAGTCTCGTTCGGGGAGGGAAATCGACCCTGGACCCGTTTATACAGGTTCAAAGGGTATATTTTTCCCACGTTAAACTAGCCTTGTTCCACATGATACCCTCGTGGTGGGGGACTAAATAGTAGTTGATGTCGGACGACAGTCGAACTCTCTGCCTTCGGGCAGAGAGAAACCCGGACGAGGCTATGCCGAAGGGCAGAGTTTCGTCCGTGGAGGTAGACAGACCCGATCCCGCTTATGCGGGGTCTACGGGTTTTTTTTGGCCTCAGGCTCGGGAACCCTACATTAAATTCAGGTTTGTGCCACATGTGACTGCGTGGGTCAGTTATTACATAGCGTCGATGTCGGACGACAGTAGTCGACATTTAGTCGAATACGAAAGTAGTCAGCGACCACAATAAGATTACTCTGGGTAATACCTGTTATATCAAGTTCCTAACGTTTTGTACGTCGAACCTATTTTAGGACCGACTTAGTACAAATACAAGCCTCCACTGCGAAATAACTCCACAACACTTCAGTAAGTCAAATGAATGTCAAATTTTCGACGTCCACTTTCGGAATTACATGTTACAGAATTTAGAACTCACTTTTGTTGATCCTAAATAAAATGTCTTTTTCGTTTTCATTTTCTTTTCCTGGTATTCTTATCATCTTTTTGTAGGAACACGCCTTTTTTGCCTGAATATTTTACGCTTTTTCTTTTTAATCATTTCATATTAAGCAAGGGGATAATGCCACTAAGACGCAAGGTGTTACTGGGTGTGAAAAAGTATAAGACTTTGGAAGGACCCCTTAACCCAATCCTAAAGAGGAAACAAGAGATGAATCTACTCCTATTCAAAATACCAGGAAAGAGTTTAAATCAAGTGATAGTCGGACGAATCTCCTCCTTAGAAAAAACCTGCAATCCAATCATAAACAAAAAAAAACAAAGGATTAATAGCTACTTCTGTTCATTAGATGGGGAATGGGGTGTAAACCGAGTGATATCTAAACTTATTCAGGGCAAAAATAAATAAAGTTTTAGACTTTAGTGGGTGATGCTAGAAGAATAGAGTTTAAGTAATATTTAGACGGAACCGGAAACCAAATCAGAAACAGAAATTTAGAGATAAACCTCTACTTCTCTTCATTAGACTAAGGAGGAGGGTAAACCGGGCGATAGACAATCCTATCTACTCTTCTTCAGGGACAAAATAAATGAAATATCAGAATTTAAGTAGAGGCGTTAGAAGTAAACTTTACAAGGAACCGGAAGTTGAAATAAACTTTATAAGGAACCGGAAACCCAATCATAAACAGGTATCTAGATATAAATATCTACACCAGTTCAATAGTCTGAGAAGTGGGGGTAAACTCGGCGATAGACGAACCTGTCTCCTCCTATTCCGGGAAAATTTTTTTTAGAGTTTAAGAGGAGTCGTTAGAAGAAGAGTTGAAGTAATATTTAAGAGGAACCAGAAACGCAGTCATAAACTGGAATTTTGAGATAAACATCTACTCCTCTTCATTAGACTGAGAAGGAGTGTAAACCGGGCGATAGACAAACCTATTTTCTCCTTTTCAGTGACAAAATAAAGTAAATATCAGAATTTAGGTAGAGGCGTTAGAAGTAAAATTTAGAAGGGACCGAAAACCAAATTATAAACAGGTATCTAGAGATAAATATCTACACCGGTTCAAAAGACGGAGAAGAGAGCTAAACCGGGGAGATGATGAACCTATCTCCTCCTATTCCGGGAAAAAAATAAATAAAATCTTAGAGTTTAGGTGAGAGTCGTCTATAGAATAGAGTTGAACTAATATTTCCACTAATATTTAGGAGGAACCGGAAACCCAATCCTAAACATGAATCTACGGATAAATCTCTACACCTGTTCAAGAGACGGAGAAGGAGTGTAAACCGGGCGATAGACGAACCTATCTACTCCTATTCAGGGAAAAATAAATAAAATATCAGAATTTAGATGGAAGCGTTTGAAGTATAGAGTTGAAGTAAAGTTTAGATGGAACCGGAAACCCAGTCCTGAACAGGAATCTACAGGTGAATATCTACTCCTGTTCATTACACGGGGAAGTAGTGTGAATCGAATGATAGGTGGATATGTCTACTCTTCATCCATGATTAAATTAGCGAAGAATTGTCCGCCACAAAGGTGATTACAACAGTTCTCATACGAACACCGAATATAAGCAACCTGGGTACGTGGTCTGCATCTAAACGGGTGACCGCTTAGAAATACCAGATGTTGTGATCTTGGATGTTTGGTTGATGAAATGGATAATGGCAGAGAAGTGGAAATCGGGCAGCCGTGTGTCAATTCCCGTCGGCTTCGTTTTATTCACTTCCGCGTAAATAGACTTGTGAAAGGCATTCATCCACCTTTCACCCCACCTTCTATGGGTTAATTAGCAATACCGTTATCAGTATGTTTTATCATTAAATACGTTACAAACAGACAAAGGTGGTACTCAAGTGAAGGAAAAGCAACAGGCGCAAAGTTGAAAGAAGAAAGGTTTATTGTAAAAGAGAATACACTTCTGAAAGACAGGGAATCGGGTGGCAGGCTAGTAATTCCCGAAGCAATGTTATTTACCTCACTTCCCCACGAGGCAGGATGTCACACAAGGCCGTTTTCAATGCGGGGTTAAAACCGAGCCCCGTAGGCTCGGGCAAAAATTCCCCGTAGACCCTGTAAAAAACGGGGTCGGGTAGCTGTCTACCTCCCCAGACGATAATCTTCCCTTCGGTATAGCCTCGTCTGGGTTCCTCTCTGTCTTCGAGCAGGAAGTTCGACTAACTTAGCTGGAGACGAATCTCCAAGTAATTCCTGAAGCAAGGTATATCCTGTGCTCACTACATATATAGCTGCTGATATAGTCAGTTCACATAGGCGATAGGGAGTGTGGGGCATTTCATTACAGCACAGTAAAATATTATTATCTCTAAAATGGTCTTACGATCTGAAAATATTTTAAGGCTTCAAATAACCTGCAAAAGATTGAAAAGCTGTAAAAAATAAATTTATCAATCAAAAATTATTAATTTGACCTAATTATTTTTTTAATAAAAATGTTCGCATCTCCTCGGGGCTTTCGACTGACCCATATTTATTTTGCGAAGTTTTGTTTGACTACCCAAGTATGGAAGGCTTTATTTAACACAAGATTTTAATCAAATTTTGTTCATACATATTACATTAACCCACCATCAGTTTTTGCGGGGAGCATTGTCTCACCGTTAATACAGTGGTGTTTCAAATCACATTTATAATATTACAGTTATATAAATTAATAATTATTTTTTCTTGTTATATATTGTCTTGAGCGTTCTCTGTAGGGTCTTTTAGGACATGAAGAAAGGAAAATGTTTTAATATCTAATTAAAATCCAATATTAAAATTCAATTTTAAGTCTAAAATCTATGTATATTCAAATACATTTTTTTTTAAAAAATAATTTCAGCACAATCAAGGCTACAAAGCCAATAACACGGAAAGCGGTTAATGAGTGTGAAATAGAAAAAAAGTAAAAAATTCTTAAGAAATGAGAACAATAAAAGAACAGAAACTGAAAGGAGAGTTTATCAGAACAATTACAGTGTAACCCGGATATAAGAGAAACCCGGATATAAGAGAAACCCGGATATAAGAGAGATTTTCTCTGGTCCCAAATTAGAGCCTGTGTTAATGTATATAAAATAGACCAAACCCGGATATAAGAAAACCCGGATATAAGAGACTTTTCTCCGGTCCCGACAACTCTCTTATATCCGGGTTACACTGTACAATGAAAATATTTACATAAAAACCATAACCCCTGAAGAATGTAAAATTTACCAAGAAACGTTGAAATATATATAAAATTGACATTTTAAATTATAATATTATATATATATATATATATATATATATATATATATGGAGAGAGTCAGAGACAGAGCGAGAGAGCATGTCGACATTAGAATCAACGTTGCAGGTTGATTACCTATGTCACGAATAAATCCCATCTTCAGAGCAAAACAGGAACCTGAAAATTACCATGCTGCGTTTATTCCTATGGGCACTCTCTTTATCGTAACACGCTCCATCTCCGTTACAGAATTATCCCTCCCTGTAAATACAACAAATTCTAATCATTATATATATATATATATATATATATATATATATATATATAATATATATATATATATATATAATAATTCTAATAGATAAAAATCTCTTTCATCAAATGATGCAGTTTCCAGGTAAATGAATTATTAATTACATATTCTTTAACCTATCGGAAGGAACGTTTAACGACTCGACAATTGCTTTTATCTTAGCAATCAAAGTTTTTTTTCCCTATATTTCCTAAATTGTTTGCAGTTTATCATCGATATAGTGTTTCATGTGATTGATAATATTGCTATTAGTAGAGACTGTTTTCTTTCTTTTTCATTTTCTTTCCCATTCCTTCTTAAATACTTTTAAAAAATCTACGTACTCTAGTTTCTTGTGGATAATACGAGAAATGTTGAACTTGATTTAAAGGCAAACAAATTATATACATGTGCACGCTTTACTCAGTTTGAACACACAGTACGGTGGAGTAATAGATAGCGGCTCGTATTGCGGTATCGGAGAGCTGAGTTCGAATTCCACTCGAATCCATTACATTCACTTACGGGCTAATAGTCTTGGGAAAGGTATGAATCCTTTTCTACTATAGGTAAATAGGGATTCTACAGCCTTGGATGTCAACTGGTCTACCGGTCGCAGAAAGAAATGGCAATGGTCCTCGGAAAAAAAAAACTGTCACGTGAGTCATGTATCGAAAGATACATAATCGGCTAAGCGTGTATAACGCATGACACTTAAATGACTGATTTAAAACAGCATAATTACAAATACATTTTGTTTTATAGCCAACGTTTGTTTACATTTTAATTTTCTTGCTTTTTTTCGTGTTTGTTTTTATAAAGTTTTTCTCTCTTCATTCATAACGGAAGACATTTTTTTATATAATTTACTAATATATAGAAACGTCAAACAGAAAATTTTCATAGAATAATGTTGTGTAGGAAACCTACCACCCCTCTTGAAGATTTTCTTGTCTACAAACAAAGACTTTAAATAGTGGCATGTCAAGAGACAGAGAGGGAGAAGTTCTTGGCTGACTTCCGACGTCTGTCGAACTCTCTGCGTTAGCAGAGAGGAACCCGGACGAGGCTTTGCCGAAGGGCAAGGTTTCGTCCGGGGAGGTAGACAGGGCCTGAACCCGTCTAATCGGCTTCAAAAGGCTATTTTTTGGCCGAGCCTACGGGCTCGGAGAAACCCACAATAAAACCGGCCTTGTGCCATATTCGTTTCCCGTGGGTGAAATGATAAATACCGAGAAGTTCTTGGGCTGACTTCCGACGTCTGTCGAACTCTCTGCGTTAGCAGAGAGGAACCCGGACGAGGCTTTGCCGAAGGGCAAGGTTTCGTCCGGGGAGGTAGACAGGGCCTGAACCCGTCTAATCGGCTTCAAAAGGCTATTTTTTGGCCGAGCCTACGGGTTCGGAGAAACCCACAATAAAACCGGCCTTGTGCCATATTCGTTTCCCGTGGGTGAAATGATAAATACCGAGAAGTTCTTGGGCTGACTTCCGACGTCTGTCGAACTCTCTGCGTTAGCAGAGAGGAATCGGACGAGGCTTTGCCGAAGGGCAAGGTTTCGTCCGGGGAGGTAGACAGCGCCTGAACCCGTTTAATCGGCTTCAAAAGGCTATTTTTTTGGCCTAGCCTACGGGCTCGGAGAAACCCACAATAAAACCGGCCTTGTGCGATATTCGTTTCCCGGGGTGAAATGATAAATACCGAGAAGTTCTTGAGCTGACTTCCGACGGCTGTCGAACTCTCTGCGTTAGCAGAGAGGAACCCGGACGAGGCTTTGCCGAAGGGCAAGGTTTCGTCCGGGGAGGTAGACAGGGCCTGAACCCGTCTAATCGGCTTCAAAAGGCTATTTTTTTGGCCGAGCCTACGGGCTCGGAAAAACCCACAATAAAACCGGCCTTGTGCCATATTCGTTTCCCGTGGGTGAAATGATAAATACTGAGAAGTTCTTAGCTGAGCTAGTTATAGACTACTCAGGCGATTTCTGTACCTACTTACCAACCTAATAAACCCCTTTTTATTGTTACGTGTTATTTGGCGTTTGTCTCTACTAACCCCAAATCAACCTCATAACAAATAATTAACACCTTAAAATGTATTACCGGGTTTGTCTAGTTAGCATCTTTCTACGAAAATACCTTTTGAAACGGAAGTTCGGAGAAGAATCACGCAATAGCTAAACATCCGGCTCATTTCTCTTCCTTAATATCGTGAAAAATTAAATAATTTAGTGGAATATATGTAAAGTATTGAGATTTTAATAGAAAATATCGTACACCTTTTCAAAAGAAACATACATAAGGATGGATTTACTACTGGGTCATATTATACTGAAGGATGTTTTGTATTCCGTTTTTAGCTTTAGAAAAATGGAGTCATCCTCAAGTCGTATTATTATATACACGAAAACAGCCGATTGAGCACGACGGAGAATAGGAATTTTTAACAGCTGCCCTGTGCCTTTTCTATAGATACTTCTATGATAATTGGTCTGATGTCAGTGTTGCAAATATTTCTAGTGTTTAATATTTGAAAGGTTTTGCTCACAAGGTAAAGTCTTTTTATGATTTTTTTTGTCTTCATTCTTAATAAAAAACAATATATTTTTCATAATGTATTAATGTAGGTACCTCCACGAGATCGCTAAAAAAGAGCATAGCATGATGAAAAAGACACCAAACTTGACGAAAAACAAAATTTTATCGTCTAAATGTTTGTTATTATTAAGAGGAAAGGTCAAAGTATTTTGGGGTATTTTTTCCATTTTTTAATCGTTCCTAGCACGTCCGAAATTTTCGTTAAAATCTAGTTTTTTTTTGAGTCAGTAAAATTGACCATTTTTTCCATTTAAAAAAAACTGGAAATCTGACTTTGAAATTTTTAAAATATCAATTATCATTTTTTCAAAACTTATTTTAAGAAAATCAGAAATTATAATGTTTATTTAAAATATTTTGAACCAAATTTAACTTAGCTTTTGTGCCAAAAAGATGTAATTTGAAAATAAAACAAAGCAGGTCATAAACTTTCGCGTCTCTTGATATGTGATGAATGATATATTTACGAATTGCATGAGGCTAATTTGTTCTACGGAAGGAGAAAAGTGAAATAATTTACCATTTACGTGAACAAATTATTTACCCCGTTATTTTTAACGAAAACTTTCAGCGGTCTAATTTTTTTTTTTTTTTGTACTTAGCTTTCACCTTTACGTTTATGATGCTTTATGGGAAATATATTGTAAAGAAATTAAAATAAAACTGTTAAGAGTGACATTAAATTTCATATTTCTTAAGAAAGGTATCTAATTTATAGGTATCTTTCTTATGAAATTTTATCAGAATTGTACATAAAATACTATAATTTTATGTACATTTATTACATTCTGCTGTTATTTGTATTTGCATTCATTTTATTATTAATTTTGATATTTCATTTATGGAAAAATGTCGTAACTGAGATTAATATAAAAATAAGATCATATAAATTTCATAAGATGATACTGATACTTGTAGGTACCCTTCTCAGTTGAAATTGAAAAATCAAATTAACTTCTCCACACGTGTTTCGCAAAAGTAAAGGCCTTAACAGCGGAGAACAATGCCTAACTCAAATAACGAAAATTAATTATATTCTGGTTGGTCTTCCGTATTTTATAATTACAGCTCGATTATAAGCACAAAATTACATTTCTTAATTACTGGGGATCTTCTGATTAGTCAAAATGATACAATTTACAACGCGCTAAAAAAATATCTATCTCATAAGGACACTTATGAAAGCCGATGCGGCTTTTAACTAATTTTATAATATTTTAACAACTTAAATGTAAAATCTATTATAATTAATGAAATAACAAATAATTGTATTAAAAATTCATTTTTCATCGAAAAAACTTTTTTGCTTTCAGAAAATATTGTCCATATTCATAAAAACAACTAAAAGCAAATATTTGAAATTAAATAATATATTTGTTTTATTGAATTTTGTATGTTACAATTCAGAGCTGATTTTCAGGTACTGCGTATCCAATTAAAAACAAAAAAAAACATGATTTGCATTCCTCAAAGCCCTGTGCTTTTAATTATTGTAATCACTGAAACCGATGCGATCGAATTTCTAGCGTTTTCATAAAAATTAGTTAGGGGGGTAATAAATATTTTCAAAAATATTTCTACCATGACTTTCATAAAAAAAAACATATTTATAATAATTTCGATCATCTGTGAATAGTTCCTGAAAGTTTCATTAACATCCGATAATTATTTCTATTTTTTGCACGATTTTTTTCAAATTAATGTGTCATACCAAAAAAAAACGTGCTAAAATTGTCTATGTTATTTACTAGTTCCGCTGATACAAATAGAAAAAAGGTTTTTCAATCAAAATTTAGAATGTTCTAAAAGAAGGAAAATTTTTAAAAATAATTAAAAAAAACTTTGGTCTTTCCTCTTAATAATAACATATGCATTTAGACAATAAAAGTTTGTTTTCGGCAAGGTTGGCGCCTTTTTCATCAAGCTATGCTCTTTCTTTATGCGATTTCGTGGAGGAACCTATATTAATGTATATATATATATATATATATATATATATATATATATATATATATATATATATATATATATAATAGTCATATCAAATAGAAAAAAGTAAGACAGATTAATTACCAGCTTAAAATATATTACCGAGTATGTCGTGTTAGCACCTTTCGCTGAAAATTCGAAAATATGTTTTGGAACGGAAATTCGAAGAATCACTCAATGGTTAAACATCCGGTTCATTTCTCTTCTTTAATATCGTGAAAAATTAAATATTTTAGTGAAATATATGTAATGCATTGATATTTTAATGGATAATATCGCACAATCCTTCCAAAAAATGAAATTGGTATGACTACTAGTTGATCGTATTATACTCAAGGCTGTGATTTATTCTCTGGCAATAGTTTTAAAAAAAATACGGAGTCGTATTATACAGAGGTAAATACGGTACTCATAATGTATACTTGCTGTTTCTTTCTTCCATCTCTAATCAAGAGCTACCTATGCTATATAGCCTCATAATATGCAGTTCGTTCTTCAATACATTATGTAATTTTTTAAAGACACAATGTATCTATACATAAAGACGGCATGGTTTAGCTAAACTTCTCTAACTTCTGTGCAGGTGACATCGTGCTGATGGAGAAAGTTGCGCTTTCTTGGACACATAATGATGAAAGAAGTCTTAGCAAATGTGATACTCACAGGAAGCATGAGCGTCACCGGGAAACAGCGGATCGCCTACGTGAGAGGGTCGTATAAATGGATGTCAGAACAGGGTTTAAAAGAAAAGACGAGACACAATTTACTAAGTGTTACAGCAGACAAGATATTCTAGAGAACGAATGAAAACCAACGTTCTGTAAAAGAAGAACGTTTCGACCAACTGAAATAATTCTCTTCCATGCAAAATTAAATCATTAGCAGAGCGCCTTGCATTTGTCTAGTGTTCATTTATTTCCTATGGGAATGCTGTTTATATTCTTCGGACTGTTTCCCTCATCTTGGTTGCCATATTTACGGCGTTTTGTCTGTTGTACGCTCCGGCCTTCTTCGTGGGGGGGTGAAATTTCGTACCACAGCCGAAAAGTCATGACTCTGGCAATCAAGATGAGGACAACAGTCCGATCAGTGTAAATAGTCTAAACAATTATAACACCTCATTTCATAAAATATAAACAGGTCCGGAAGAAGGCCGGAGCATACAATGGCCGAAACGTCGGGAATATGGCAAGCAATATGAGGACAACTGTCGATCAATGTAAATAGTCTAAATAATTACAATACCTCATCTCAGAAATATAAACAGATCCGGAAGAAGGCCGGAGCGTACAACGGCCGAAACGTCGGGAATATAGCAATCAAGATGAGGACAACAGTCGAAACAATGTAAATAGTGTGAAGAGTTACTATACCTCATCTCAAAAATATAGACAGTTACAGAAAAACTGAGGTTACAATATAGACAAATACAAAGAGACAGCGGGTACAAATTTATATATATATATATATATATATATATATATATATATGAAAATTAATGTGAGAAAAACAATGAAATTTTATATGCGTAGGAAGAGGATGGTGACTATTAAAACAAACAATTGTTGGTTATATTTTTGTATAGGTCGGAAACGAAATTTGAAATGAGTCTGTGTATATAGGCTAAAGAAATTATTTTATTTCATCTATGCATTTGCTTTGTTTTTTTTATCGCTTTTGTTATTAATTCCCCAACATTGAGATAGTAGAAGAACTGCCAAGAAACGTTATAAATATACCATGGATGTTCTAGCGATTAAAGCACATTCTATATAATTTTGTTTCAACAAATTGCTATTTATCATAATTAGTGTTGTATTTTTTAAAATCAAAATTATAATCAGATTAATTACGATGAACATCCAATGCACTGAATGTATTGTCTTCATATAATCGTTTATTTAAATTTCTTGAGGTTTCTCTTATATATTCCATGGAGCAATAATTACAGGTGATAGTGTAAGTTGTTGATTCAAGTTTTAGCTTATTATATTTTTTTTTTATTATTTAAGTCTCCTATCATTTTGGAAATTGTAAAATGTTCATGTTAAGCTTAGATAAATTATTTTCAGTGCCTTTCATAGCATTCACCAGCGCTTCACTGATTCACTGCTTAAGCTCCTTTAGGCTTGTAGGAAGAGAGAGGATATAGACCTGTCCTTTCACGTAGCCCAATGGAAAAATACGAATAATGTCAGGTGAAAATGGTGGTCAATTCACCACCCTAGTGTCATTTTCAATGGTGAGCCCGATCCATCTTCCTGACAGATTCTCATTGAGATAAGTCCACACTGAAGCACTGGAGAATGTTACGCAAGACATGCTACAGCGTGTTTAGCAGAAGCTGGACTACTGGCTTGTGCTGTGTGTGGTGTCATAGCTGATGCGCATATTGAACATTTGTGAAGCTTTGTGGAATCGGTTATAAAATCTGTATCACGTTAAATATACCGTTCGAATTTTGACAAATAAATCTTTTAATATTTAACAGGAAGCATATTTAATTTCGATTGCCTGGGATCTGCAGTTAATCAGTTATTCACATTTCAAATGTTGTCAGTTTCTTAAGAACACCCCATATATAGGTTAAGTATCGCACAGCGACTCCTGGCGGTAATAAAACAACGCTCAACTGCATCGGGCATCAAACTCAGAATTGAGCGAACGGCGAGAAACAAAATGCATGTTTAATATTAATATAAATACCTCTCTCTCTCTCTCTCTCTCTCTCTCTCTCTCTATCTATCTGTATCTATCTATCTATCTATCTATCTATATATATATATATATATATATATATATATATATATACACAAAGATATATCTATATGTGTGCGTGTGTGTGTGTTAATATCGGTGTAGGGTTGCGAAGTATGTACATTTGAGCGCATCTCTCTAGTCCTGCGTGCTGAAATCAGTGTGAATCGGACGCGCCTTGCGTTCGTGTAGACTCGATTTCCCAGTGCCTGCCGAGTGCGATATCAAACGCGCAAATATATATATATATATATATATATATATATATATATATATATATATATATATATATATATACGCACGTTCGCCAGCCACCGTATCAAATTCATACATCTGACCTGTAAAATCTGGCCATCGACTACAACAAGAACGCACATTGTTTAATTTCTAGGCTTCAAACCCACCTGGGACCGCTACCAATTTTCTGTGTCCGATGCTGTTACTTTCACAGACGTTCTTTTTCGCCCATAATGACCCATTCATCGACACTCGCCGGTGGTATTGCACACGTGGTCCAAATGTTTTCACTCACAAAACAAATCTCTCTTCAAAAAGTATCTTCTGGTCGTCATATGTACCACGTAGACAGTTTCATTCAATGGATCCCTAATGAAGATAGGCTTTGAGTAAATATTTGTTGAATCTCTGATGAGCATTTTGTTTTCTTTTTATGTGTGTTAACATCCGGTAAAGACTTCTAAAACTTGTATAATAAGATCGAATAGCAAACATGGTAGAAAATGCCTTGCAAGGAATAATACACAATATACGAATGATTTTTGTTTTTTTATTTGTGAAATAAATTTGGTGAAAAAAAGAGAAACTGAAGTCGAAATTATTTTTTTTAACCGGTTTCACCATATGCAAGGCAGTAAATCCACTAACACACAAGGGGTTACTGGATGTAGAAGAATAAGGAACAGAAACATTACTAATTAGTGGGAAGAGTAATCAGGAGGTCAGTAGGTAGTGATAATATTCACTAACCGCCTCACGCGGTCGGATGTGGCACAAGGCCGCGTTTATTGTGGGGTATCCGAGCCCATAGGCTCGGGCAAAAATATCCCCTAAACCCCGTGAAAACGGGGTCGGGTAGCTGTCTACCACCCCAGACGAGACTCTGTCCTTTGGCATAGCCTCGTCTGGGTTCCTCTCTACACAAAGGCAGGGAGTTCGACAAGCACATCTCCGAAGTAGGTAGTGATTGTCATTTCATTTTAATTTTCGCAGATTAAAGTTGGCTGGAAAGCATGGCGCCCGAATGGGGTTTCACAAGGGAAAATTGCGAGCGGATAAACTGCTGGCATAGAAATATCGGCTATATCTAGATATGTCAATAGTAAATTGATGAAATCTCGAGGCCTGTCTAATACAGCGCTTAATTTCAAGAAATCTAGGTGCCATAGTGGAGAGCTAATCCGAAAAATTACCATGAAAGTATTTAGAGAAAAGATACATTGGCAACCATACGGTGATGGGAAAGTGGCTGAAGCCGAGCTGCCAGATCATGGCCGATAATATTGCTGATTCCTCTTTAAATCAAATTTCATCTGTAAACAGGTCTCACACATTACTTCCTCTTTCGGTTGGGTTTGGTTTGTTTTACGGCATATCAATACCTCGATGGGTTATTTTATGCCGCCTGGAATTTTATTTCTGGTAATATTTTTGTTTCAAAATGTATTTCTGTAAATTTTTTTCAAAATTGTATGACTCGTCAATTTTTTTTCAGAAATGTATTGCGTGTATTATTTTTTTTAAATTTATTGCTGATAATATTTTCTTTTTCTAAAATGTATTGCTGATAATAATGTGTTTTTGTTAATAATTTTTTAAAAATATATTGCTGGTAATATTGTTTTATTTTTTACAAAATCTATTGCTGATGATATTGTTTTGTTTTAATTTTTTTTCCAATAATGAATTGATAGTAATATTTTTTCAAAAATGTATTGCTGGTAATTTTTTTCCAAAAATTTATTGCTGGTAATATTTTTTTCCTCTTAAAAATGTATTGCTAGTAACATTTTTTTTTCAAGAATATTTTGCTGGTAATATTGTTTTGTTTTTTCAATACTGTATTGCTGGTAATAGTGTTTCTTTTAAAAAAAATGTATTGCTGGTAATATTGTTTGCTTTTCAAAAATGTATTGCTGGTAATATTGAATTTTTTTCATAAATGTATTGCTGGTAATAATTTATTTAAAAAGTATTTCTGGTATTAAAACGTACTTTTACACTTTCATAGTGTTTTTGCCCCCGTTTGGGGGGATCAACTATTTGCTAATAGTTAGGGCCCTAACATGTGCTAGCCACCCCGATCAGCGTGGCTCTGGCAACACCAGCAATTAAGAGAGGGCTCCACGCTCCTCAAAGCCTCTTGATCAGATACCTTGCTGTCAGACATCGTTTATCGTCTTACCCAGGACGCGAATGTAGTTTATCGTCATACGAAGGACGCTTCCCATTTCGATACATACATTTACATAAATTACAGAAAAATAAAATAAAATTTGGGGAGAATAGATATCTAAGTATCACTTCCTCCTTAATAAAGGGAATGAGGGTGATTTGACACCGTGTAAGTGTCATGTGTGACCTCGATATGTGCGTCTTAACGCGTGAAACTAACGAGTGTATTATTTGTAAATATCTGCAAAAGAAACAGGCTGCATAAATCCTTTTTCGAATTTTTCATGGCTATGAGCAATGAGACCCTAACAGAATTAATGTTCTCATTGATCGAATTAATTTTTTTCTTTACCGGCGCGCTTCGTTCCTTCGGTCAAATTACCAAGGAAATGTAAGGATTTGCAGCATGTAATTATTAGGCTTGTGCAAAAATAATAACGTAATAATGTCCTTTTTTGACGTTGAGAAATACGTCAAGAAACGGCATTATTACGTCATTATTTTTGCACCGACCTAAGAAATAAGACGTGCATATATGGATATGCGTATGTTTAGGCATGCGTGCCTGAGTATGTGCACGCATCTGTGTGCATGCGTACGCGTGTGCGCGTACACAAGCATGTGTGTATGTGTACCCGCGTGTTTATGCGTTTGTGTGAACGCGTATGTGTGTGTGTGTGTGTGCGTGAGGTATTTGCGTGTTTTTATGTGTGCGTGTTTGTGTATGTGTGCGTGCGTGCTTTATGTGTGTGCGTGTTTGTGTGTGTGCGCATGTTGCGTGCTTGCTGACTGTGTGCGTGTGTGTGTTGCTTCTTGCGTACGTGCGTGTGTGTGTTGCTTTATGCGGGCGTGCTACGTGCGTTTGTATGCGTGTGTGCTGCGTGTGCGTGTGTGTGTGTGTGCGTGCATTCGTGTGCATAAGAGAAATATGAAAGCAAACATTTAATTTTGCATCCGACATTTTCAAATTAAAATTAAACATTTAGCGTTCCCCCATTTTCTATGTTTCCCTTCCGTATATGGCTATAACCGACATTTTCGGTTACATTTCTGACACCTCTCTTTCTCTCTCCCCCATCTCTTTCCCTCTCTCCCCCTCTCTCTTCCCTCTCTCTCCTTTATTAAATCCTTCCCCCCTCTCTCTGCACATACACACACATATACAGACACACAGAGACACACACACACATATATATATATATCATTCCATCAATAACAACATTATTTTATGCTGATGAAGTTCATTCTAATAGACGAAATGTGTTGCATGGTATCTTTTTTTCTACTTTGTCATTAAATTCCGTGATTGTATTCTGATATATAGGGTCAGCTGAAAAGTTCGTAGGCTGACCAAGATACTCTCATTTAATGAGATCAAATGATGTTTATTTTTCAACAGAGATAGATTTACAGTTTACACATTTCTTCAATCGCTGGTGTTGTGCATAGATCCCATTTGTGAAGAAGCTTTCATTCTCTTGATCATAAAATTCATCAACAGATGTAACGCAATCATGAATACAATACCACTTCCAGTTTTCATGGTGGGAAGCATTGATGACAGTGTTAAATAATAGTTTATCAGACTGTTATTTGTAGAGGAGGCGTATCTCGAATCCGACTTCCGGTGGTTGGCAGTCGGGGTCAAATATGAGCCATAATAGGGAAGTCGATTTTGATTGGCTGAGCTAGCGTGAGAACGAAATAGGACCATTTTCAGTGAGTTCGTTCCTAATCGGCAAGCGAGATAAACGTGTTCAGCTTCGTGTCAGCGACCCCCTCCTGGATGATTAGATAAATGTCGGCATGATTAATAAAAATAGTTAAGTTAACATTCTCTGTGTTGAAGTTTTTCATTGACGAACCGAAACGATTTGCGATAGCCGGCCAGGAGAAAAGGCCGAACTGAGATAATTCACTGCATTCAATATGCAACAATAGTCAGATGGGAAACTTCAAGAGAACAGGCAGGGTGACCAACCAATGCAAAGTCACGCACAGCAGCTACTGAAACAAATTGATTCGTTTTCTACGGCTAATCAATCCTTTGCAGGTTATTTAAAGCCAGAAATATTTTCTTTCAGATTGTCAGATTTGTTTAGAGACAATAATGATTTAAAGCAACAAGACTTCATAGTTTATTGGTAGCTGGATAAAAAAGAGGTGGATTCATGCCTTTCACAAGTGTATTTGCGCTTAAGTGAATTTAATATAACATATTTCGGAAATTCATTGATCGTACAGGAGTCGGAGTTTCAACGTAATGCGACCGTAAGACTACTGAAATCAAGTATTTTTGTGCGCTAGCCTGGGTGGGATTAAATAAAACACTTTCTTCTTTTTTTCTGATCGTTTGGTCTTGATAGCCTTTCGTAACTGCTCAGTGAAGGTGTGGCTCTTTTGAAGATAGTCAAGAAGCACAATGTCTTTTTCATCCCGCCAAAATTCCTTGCAGATGAAACAACTTTGAGCTTCTTTGGAGCAGGTGAGAAGGTGGAGTGTTCAACTGCATGGATGAACCCAACACTCTTCTTGAGTTAAGAAACGTTCAAAGAAATCAGCAAGACCCGACTCAAAAGGTTCCCTGATTTCCCCGTGATATGGTCAGATCAGTGCGCTTTTAATCAAATGTCAGATGACGTGGCACTCATTGAGATGAAACCTTCATTATGCCAAGTTCATTGTCCAGAATATTCACAAATCTCAAATATGCTAAAAGCATTGACTTTTGGATTTACAGTAAATCGCTTGCCATCCATTACAATGTGGTGAACACGATGAAAATTTTTCTCTTGGTAGTTGCAGGACGTCTAGATTTTGGGTCATCTTCAAGACCCCTCGATCCTCTCCTAAATTCAGCTGTCCACCTTTACTCTGCTGCTCTGCTAAAGCCGGATCGTTATCCCTTAATATATCACCATGCAGGTTCTTGCTGCAAAGAATATTTTTCTGCAGCTACATGATTATACCAAGTTGCAAAATTTTGTCAATTTCCAAGAGTAGTCGCGACTAAGTATAAACCGCGTCTAGAGATTATATGCAAGTTATGAATTAGTATAAAGTGTTGCGTCTTTACTGTTAAAAGTCCTATTACGATGTTGTTTAGATTCTACTCAATATTATTAACTTAGATATATAGTGATAGAGAAAAGTATTTTTTTGGTTGGAAAAAATTTACTAAGTTAACAAAACAGACTAATTTGACTGTCAGTAGTTTATTTGCTACTATTTATTTTGATACTTTTACATTATTATACATTGTAAAACTAATGTAAAAAAAAAGAACATGAAAAAAGTTTTAGAACAAATTCCTCAATTTCTTAATGGAAAAACATAAAAAAAAACCATTTTATTTTAAAAGTAAAAGTTATATTAACAAAAAATAATAAGAACCTCAAAAAATTTATTGCACAAATGCTCCTTCCTTTTCAATAACTCTTAGCAGCTTATTGTCAACATCTGATGTTAGATTTGTAATTTTAGCGGGTGTTAAGTTGTTTGCAGCAACTTTAACTGCCTCCCAGAGGTCACACTTGCCGTTGAATTGCCTTCCATTAGAATGAATATCTCTCTTGAGGATGCTCCACAGGTACTCAATGGGATTCAAGTCACAGCTATTTGAAGGCCAGTCCATAAGAGAATCTTCAACAAATCCCTTTTTTTTCAACCAGGATTTAGTAAACTTTGATGCGTGAATTGGTGCGTTGTCTTGCATAAAGATCATAGATCTACGCTTGGCTAAAGACTGGTCATCAAGCCATTCAAAGAAATATTGCTCTAGAAAATCACAGTAACTTTTGGAATTCATTTTAACCCCGTCTTTCAGTTTAAATGGACCCACGAGCTCATTACCAATAATCCCAGCCCATATCATGATACCACCGCCGCCATGTTGGCGTTTAAAAATGTTCTTGAGTCATGTTGCTTGCAAACTCATCCTCGAGCCCATCCATCGGGCCCATCGAGGGTGATCCTTGATTCGTCTGTAAAAAGCACTTTACTGAAATCAGTTTTCATGTATTTTTTTGCCCACTGCAATCTTCTTTCCCTATGTTTTTAGTTAAAATGGCTTTCTTTACTTGATTTTTTACATCCGCAAACTTCCTTAATGCTTTACACCTTGTTTCCCTTGACACCATATGAGCTCCAGCTGCCTCAAATATGAACGCACTTGACGCATTTGGGTTTCTTATTAATTCTCTTCGGATATGTGATAGATCTCGCTTTGTTAAATTCCTGGATTCAGCCTTAGACGTATTTTTTCCTTGGTTGAATTCCCATTTGACATATTTTCTTGATTGTTTCATGATCCCTTTTCAAATTAGAAATTTGAAGCGAATACTTTCCTTTGCTAAATTCTTTGATTATATAGTTATTTTCATTCAATGTTAGTTTTTTTTTACGAGTCATAATACTAAATTCTAGTTCTTGCAAATAATCTCTTGACACTGCAAATTGCTATAATTACTGAAAAAATACTAAATATCAATCTGAAATTAAAAATTGGGACTTAATTGCTTTTAATGCTTACTCGCATAATACATACATAATAGTACAAATTATTTCATAGGTCTAGCACCATTCTCCATAGTGCTCAATCGGCGAACAGAGTCAAGACAATTTACCCTCATAGACAAACAAACACTGATATATATATATATATATATATATATATATATATATATATATATATATATATATATATATATATATATAGGCACAAAGAGGATGCGATGGAAAGAAACAATGCAGTTATTAATAAGAAAAGTTAAAATTAATACATGCAAGATTTCACAGCTCTAGCCTCACTCCTTAATAGTCAGCCTATGAACTTTTCAGTTCACCTCCTACTTGGAAAAAAATCAATTCTCAAGAAAATTAAACTTCAGGATTAAATGACCCATGAAGGAGTTGATATGTCGTGAAAGAAACAAACGAAAATGAAACCTTTTCATTCTACAGACAAAAGTACATGCTGCTGAACCTTTGCAGTTGTTCTTATAAATAAAAAAGGCGGTTATTGTCATATTAAATAACCTACAAATATTTTTCAAATATACTATTACGAATATTTCCAGAGCTGCTGCCATGCCGAAAGATACGCTAGTATCTACATATAAGAATACAGGAAATAGACTTTAATTTATATATAGCTTCAATGAGAGAAACTTATAGCTATGGTTCAAATAATTACGACTTTCAAAAAAAGAAAACAGAAAAAAAGAACTGCAAACTCTTCACTATATGAAAGTTAAAATAACAAACAAATAAGACAACATGCACCATAAAAACATCACTTGAATTAAAAACACTAATCATTTAATCCGATTAGGCATCTTTTCTTTTTAAAATAATAAAACAATGAAAATATGTTCGGATTAATTGCGGCAGTCGCCCAGTTTAGATAAGATTTTTTTTTTCAGGTAACTACATTCATAAATTTCAATTTTAACCAATCCTGGCCAATTTGCCCTCATTGACAAACACTTTAAATAATGTAAATTTAATGTCAATTTAAATAATGTAAACGACAATTTATCAATCGCATCCTCTTTGTGTTCATCTCTCTCTCTCTCTCTCTCTCTCTATATATATATATATATATATATATATATATATATATATATATATATATATATCAGTGTTTGTCAATGAGGGTAAATTGTTTTGTTTGTCTGTTCGCCGATTGGGCACTATGGAGAAAGGGAATTTTTAACAGCTGCTTAACGCTTAGCTCTTTTTGTCGGAATTGAGCGCTTTGTTTGCTGGTCTAGCGTTTATTGTCATCCACAGAGAGACTGTTTCACTGTATCACAGGTCATCAGTTTCGCTAGATATCTCATTGCCTCAAGGCGGGATCGAAACTCGATTGATTTGGTATCAGTCATATATATATATATATATATATATATATATATATATATATATATATATATATATATATATATACGTAAAGGTATTCCTGTATGTAAAGTTTCAGACATAAATCATTATATATGTAAAAAGACAGATTAATTAAAGCCAAACGGAAATCTCTCTCCTCTCTCTCTCTCTCTCTATATATATATATATATATATATATATATATATATATATATATATATATATATATATATATGGGTGTGTGCGTGTGTATGCGTGTGTGATAAAATATTGTTTTAAGGCATGCTACATTTATGAATAAAACAGTTCAATATCAATGATAGAGCTTATGTAAACATAAAAATAGTCACCGTCCAAGATGCACCCCCACATACACTATATATATATATATATATATATAGAGAGAGAGAGAGAGATAGATAGATAGATAGATAGATAGATAGATAGATAGATAGATAGATAGATAATTCTGCTCATTTTCGTATTGCTACTTATTAATAATATCTCTGTCTCACGAGAAACTTAGCGAGAGAGATAGAGTAATAAATAGACCAACATTGATCAACAGACTGACGAAGACAGATACAAACAGATAATTATTACAGGTGATAAAATAAATTATTACTTTTAGATTAGAACGTGCTCGATGTAATATAACAGAGCTACTGAATATATACTAAATAAGCTGGCTTACCCTGAAGATCCGTTTAGGTGAAACCTAGGTAGGTTTTGCTGACTCTTTAGGATTTATTTTAGTCATTCCCACTCTACTTAGTGTAGTGAGCACTCTAGGTTTTAGTCTTACTACTTGCTTAGATTTTTTTCTTTGGACTAAAGACTTTAGGCACTGGATGATTTATTTCGCCCTGTTCGGATGTTTTTAGTTTTTTTTTTTTTTTCCAATTTTTTCCTTAGATACCGATTTGTTTTGACATGTCTACAAGTTGAGCTATCTGAGGATTTTTTCCAAATGTGCATTACTATATATATATATATATATATATATATATATATATAAATGTTGTTCAACATCATCACTTGATAAGACACCGAAGGTGTTGAAACAAAATGGCTATTTTTGTAGTGATTTTATGACATATTTATGTTATTTATAATTTTTCAATAATTAAATATCTGCTCTACTCTGTATTGAGCACTCGTTTAAGAATAGTAATTGTTGGTTATTGGAGTTTATTCCGTATACACCAATCATATACTTGGGTATATATATATACTTGGGTATATATATATATATATATATATATATATATATATATATATATATATATATATATATATATATTCACAGGTAGCAAACCAGACAGAGATGAGAGGGTTAATTGAAATTTCGCAATCACAAAATTACAAGAACTATTAAAGAGGGATTGAACATATCAAAGTCAACGGCAATGTAGCCCAAATAAGAGTTAAAAAGCTAGACCAACCAGTAATTGCCCAGGCGTAGTGAGTATTGCAACCTCATGGTCAATCAGGGAAGGGTTCCTCCAACAAGAGCAGAAAGGCCTAAATATGGATTTGGAGATTGGAGTTGACACGTCTGTCACACAATGTGACTCCATTTTCAAGTTGCCTTTTCTTTACCCGCAGAAATATCGATTTTACACCACCAGGTCAACTTAGACTGATATGCCGAAATCTGCCATTGACAGTCAGTTGCAATTCAACAGCACTTTAGAACACCCAACAAAGAACAAAAGAAAAAGAAGAATGAACTCTCCTAACTTTATGAAAAATAAATTCATTGAAATCATGCGTACAATAAACATCTTCACTTCTAGTTCCTAAACAATTCATAATGTTCAACTATGGACTCGGTACAAACAATTCAATAAGTTCAAACTTATTTTCTTTCTTCGTATCGCCAACAAAACATTGAATGATGATATAAATATGTCTATTTAATATAGATTTTATATTTGTTTGAACACGTATCTTATCTCTTTCGCGACATATTATTTTATTAAATTTCTCTCTAGTAATATGCATTTCATTATCTCTTGTGCAAATATTTACCCGAGTTTACATGAGATAGTAAATACAAATATCTTTATAGATTTTCTTGTATCAGGGCCATGTACATACTTTCAACTATATAAGATTACTACTACTGCTACTTCTACTATTACTAATACTGCTACAACTACTACTAATAATAATATATTATTAGTCGAAAAGTTTTTAGTTGTAGAAGTGTACATGTATGCTATTAGTTGAAAGAATATATATATATATATATATAATTTTTTTTTTAAATATGATTCCAAATCGCGACATAAAATTCTCATGTTTCAAAACAAGAGCCGAAAACTTCAATATAATTATTTAATTAAATTGAGTTAAAAGTAAGCTCTGTTCAATCTTCAAGCGAAATTTTTTTGAACTTGAAGATGGAACAGAGCTTTTCTTTTAACTCAATTTAATTCAAATAATTATATTGAAGTTTTCGGCTCTTGTTTAAAAACATGAGACTTCTTATGTCACGATTTGGAATCGTATTTTTAAATAAATAATTATATTTATGCCCAACTTATGTATCGAGCACTATTTTTAAAAAATAATAACTAAAATAATAAACAACTTTGGATTATTTATTTAACCAGTTCCTTTTTCCTATTTTCTATATATTTTCACATATTATATATATATATATATATATATATATATATATATATATATATATATAATATGTGAAAATATATAGAAAATAGGAAGGAACTGGTTAGGTAAATATATATATATATATATATATATATATATATATATATATAAAGAAAGAGAGAGATAGAGAGATAGAGATAGAGAGATAGAGATAGAGACAGACAGATAGACAGAGAGACAGACAGAAGCACGGATGTTGTAATTGATTCCGGCGCGGAAAATTTATTAATCATGTCAATTTCAGTTCCTGATCGATTCTCTCTCGTTCGATGTATATCAATGCCTTCGGAGAAAGCATGAATCCAGCTTGCTTCCTATATGGGTTAAATAACATCACAGATTGGACCGTTTTTACTCGAGTCAGTAACCAGTGTGAGAGAAGGAAATCATTCAATGCCCGAATAGTGTTCACAGTCGTCAGGCTATCTCGTAGTATCCACATCACAAATGGTGTGCCTCTACGATCCTAATGAGTTGTTTCTGGACACAAAAATACACAATATATATATATATATATATATATATATATATATATATATATATATATATATATATATATATATATATGTAAGCAAATATATGGATATAAATCCGACAGTATGAAGAAAAATATATACGGAAAAAACAAAACACAAATCCTTATATACAATTATGCTGTTTTAATGTTAATATATCAACGTCGGACGTTTCGGTCTAATAAACCATCTTCAGGACATATTCATAAATATAACATTATCAATACAACATGACAAAGACTTCTGTCCATCGCCTTTGTCATGTTGCTCCCTGGGTTAGCGTGACATTTTTTTTAATCTGTATTACCCCATGTAAGGCAACAAAGCCACTAAAACGCAAACGGCAACACGATGTGAAAGAATTAAGAAAAATAACGATGAGCAGAAAGTGAAGATATTAAGGAGGAGGACAGTAGATAACGATTGACATTGCATTTACATGTTCGCAGATTAAAGATGGCGGGAAAACCTGAAGCCGGAATGGAATTTCACAAGCGAAAAGCGTGAGAAGTGAAACTGATAGCATAGAATTTATGGTTTCATCTAACCAGCTCGACTGTAAATTGATGAGATATCGACACTAATCTGGTACAGCGGTAAAATTCCAAAACTCTAGATAAAATAGTGAAGATCTCATGCGAACAATTGCCACGTAAATATTTATAGAAAAGAGACAGGAAGGTAACCTTACGTTGGTTGGAAAATAACTGAAGACGACCCTCCAATAATATTGCTGATACTTTTTGGATGTTATAAAAGAGCTCAAGACAAATAGCAAGGGCATCGGACGATATGTGTCAGCAATATTCTAAGCATGGACGATTAGTAGACTTATAGTTATGTAAGATAGATTCTGCAGAGAAAAATTGACACGCCCGACACAGTGGACCGACTTCTTAGCAGGTGGCCTAGCACTGGATTTAATATAGTTTTTTTTTACACTTCATGGCAGCTGGGAACGTTAGCCCGAGATAGACGCAACGGGTCTCTTTTCTGTAGGTTAGCATCAGGTATGCTGATATAAGTTAGCAAGGGGCCTCTCAGAAGTTTAGTTTAAAAGCCAAGTTGAGAGCTGATGTCATCATGAAGTTTATTAATGGATATTAATAACTGAGTAAGACTAAGGATGTGGCCCTGGGGAACACCCGGGTTTGTACGAAATGATCTAGATGAGTGGCCATTGAGGATAACTATTATGTCACGATTTGATAGGAAAGACTAGATCAGTTCAAAAATGTGTCCGGAGACACCGTAAATTTTCAGCTTGCGGAGAAGACCTGAATGTCAGACGCTGTCAAAGGCTTTCGAGATGTTCAATGCCACAGCCTTGGCTTCACCGATTTTATCTAGAGCATCTTTTTGCAATTATCCTCAGTAGAGCAGCAGTTGATTTGGAGACATGAAAGCCATACTGCTTGTCTGAGAAAATGCCTTACAAATAAAATTGACGTAAACAGTGAACAACCTTATTAAATTATTTTGTTCGCATAGATGGCGGAAGCTGTGGGGAGTCGTGATCAAAATGTCTTTAAAGCACTTGGCATGTAAACGAAGGATATAGATGTTCTAAATTAAATCACATATGCAGATGTGACGCCCCCCACCCCCGGGGTTGTCGCCGCTCCAAACGTGACGTCCGCCTGTCTGCATCAGTCGTGCTCTCCCGTCCTGTGACGACCAACTGGCTTGGTATTAGTCGCGGCACCCAAATGTGACGTTCTAACCTTTTGGTGATTCGGATGGGAATCTGGTTAGATTCGATATCAGCCTCGTCGTTCCCAACTCGCCTCCAACGTCTGGTTACCGAAGTAACTACTTTCATTTCCAGTCTACCTACCCACGTTGTGAATTGATCTAGGCAGACGAAATCCATCAGTCGTCGGGGCCGTAATGCAAGCTGAGTTCGAATAAGGGTGATATCGCACAAGTATGTGTAAAATAAAATAAAATAATAACTCGAAAAGTTCAAATGTGTTAAAAAAGGATAACAATACTTTATATCTGGTTGCTGGATACAGGACTGCGTCTATTTCCCAACCCGCTATATGGATACGTGACACGTTGTTTTTGTTAGGAGGTTCTTAACATCTTAAGTTGCCTGTTCTTTAAGAAACTGGTTCTTGGTGTGTCTTCAGGCGATATTCGTAAAACTTGTTTTGGTGGTATGAGTCTAAGTCGTTCTTCAGAAATAAATTGTTCTTGGTTAGAAGATGAATTCGGAATTGCGTGAATCTTTCAAGTTAGCTATCTGCGAGGCGGTCTGCCAATTGCCAATTCCAACCGGATCTGGATCTGGAACTCAACTTGACCTCGATATCGAACTGAACTGGAAACTCTGGAAAACTGAACTGGTTTTCGCTCGCTGCGACTTTGCTTATATGGACGCCGACCCAAAACCGGGGTGGGCTCGTCGGGGTTTGGAGGTTCTTGATAATTCTAAATCCACAGCCCACTTCTTTTGTTTTCGGTCAGGAATTTTCCACTCTTTTCCATTTTTAGAAGTCTTCTCCTACTCCCACCTTCTTTTCTCATATGGGTATCTCACCATACCCTCAGAGGGCGTCAACGGTTTTCCCTCTCTCTCGCAGTGACATCTCATACCTATCCCTTCAATGGGTGGACGCAGGCCTCCCCCCCCCCTGCATCTCATGATCATCTCCGCCAGGCTCTCGTTAACATTCAGCCTATGGGCGGCCAGCAGTGTGGGTGTGACCAGACTAGCCTTGTTTTCAAAAAAAATCTTGCTCGAAGAAAAAAAATTATCTTTTCTCTTCCTTTTCATTTTTCCTTCTTTCTTTCTCTTTTCTTTCGTAGTGGTCCCTTAATCACAGCTCTTATCCTCAATGTCGCCTGGTACCTATCAATGAGATTTTCGCCAATTATCAAGTGGGTGGTCATCTAGCGAAACACAGCCAACTTTTCGTCCCGATAAGGTAGTTTCGCTATCCTAGCCGTATTTGCATTCTTGGTGCCGATTTCTGATAAAATAGTTTCGCTGTCATAGTCAAATTCCAACACAACCCAGATGCCTTGTCCAAACGATATCTTCCCATCGACAAAGACTTAACCCATGGTTTGGGTTTTCTTTGTTTTCGCAACTCCTGTGTGGTCAACGAACGACCTATTAAATTTTTATCTCTTTAGAATTCTGTGGAAGCCCCAAATGGCATTCCCGTGACACAGTTAAATGTTTATCCATTTAGAATTCTGTCTCTGATGCCAGCTAGCCAATCTGGAATTCGTCAATTAGCTTTTCGCCGTCACCAAGCGGTTGCCCCATCTTGTCGTTATCTATTCCCGATAATATAAGTTCGCCACGATGACACAGTTAATTTTTATCTATTTAGAATTCTCGACAATGGCAATAAAATTTTTACCATTTTTCCTTGTCAAAATAACACCGCTTAATGTCCCTTTTCGTGATGGCTTTTTTTTATCATCTAAATTTAACTCTCGCTTTTCTTTTTTTTCTTTATTTCTTTTTTCTTTTATCCTTCTAGCAGCTCTAAATGGTGTCACACAGATCAGTACATGCAAATATCCCAAATAACATGGACATCAACCTTACTTATAATCTTGATCCTCCTCCAGCTATGGGTTGAATAGTATAGGGCTTCCCTTTGAAAAAATGATTGCTGTCTTATTCATTCACAAAAAAAATATAATTCTTACAAGCCAAGATTTGTTTCGGCTTTAAATAACCCCAAAGGGTTGATAATAAGTAAAAAAATGAATCAGAAATGATTTAGCGACATGATATATACACCCGTTTCCGTGATTGAGTGAGTGCTAAAGTTTCGACGAGTCTTGCTATCATTTGGATTCCAGGAATGACCGTGAAATGTCTGTGCTGTCAAGGTCATAATAATATGTAGCATTTTCTCGTTTGACTTAACTTAGATACTGGAGATTTTT
The DNA here is from genome assembly GCA_903632075.3 of Acanthosepion pharaonis. Lineage (NCBI taxonomy): Eukaryota > Metazoa > Mollusca > Cephalopoda > Sepiida > Sepiidae > Acanthosepion > Acanthosepion pharaonis. Next base: position 2,971,746 of record CAHIKZ030000029.1, on the reverse strand, counting down.
CTTTTCAAATCTTCCGTCTGCTTCCGGATGACTACGACACCGGAGAACACTTTACACTTCCTTTCCCGGCGTACATTGTGGCGTAAAATTTCAACAGCTCTTATTCCCTTAACGATTTGTCTGTGCATGGACAAGTGACCGGGCGTCTAACTTCAATTTTAACTACTCTTTATATATATATATCTGTGAAGATGAAGACATTTCTGAAGATGGTTCTTGTGTTACGTTTATGTCACGCTGTTATCTTAGTAGAGATTTGTTTTGTTTGTAAGAGTCTGTACTGATGTTATTGAAAACCTAGAAGAATTTGTATTCTTTGTAATGTGCCTACGACCTATTTAAAATACTTTTGCTTTTATTCTTCTTCTTTTATTCGATTTTTAAATTTCCTTCTCTATTTTTTCGGCGTTTTTACCGCCTTTATATACACCTTTTTTATGTAATTACTTTCACATCTTTGTTTTTGACATAGCTTTATTTTCTTGTTTGTTCGGATGCTCTACTTCTCTCCTCACGTTCCACCAAACTTGTTTCGTTCGATTTTCGTTTTTTTTATTTTTTTTTTGTTCATTCATTTTATTCCATCTCTAATTCTGTTTTCCTAATTCGCTGTTCTAATTTATAATTCTGTTTTCCTTGAGCTTTCATCGAAGTTCCGTTTTTCGTTTCTTCCATTCCCATTTTGTTTTTTCTTTACTTTTATTACATTTGTTTCTTTCCTCGAAGATTCTATTTCATTTCCTTTTCTCTCTTGTAGACGTCTTTTTATTTATTTATTTTTTAACCTTTTCTGTTTTCTATTTTCTCCCTATTTTCCTATGAAGAATCAATTTCTTCCGCCCACTCTCTTTCTTTTCTTTTATTTCTCTTTCATTCATACATTCTTTCTTTCTTTCTTTCTTTCTTTCTTTCGCTGTTTCTATCTATCTATCTATCTATCTATCTATCTATCTATCTATCTATCTATCTTAATGTATTGATTTCTTTCTTTTTTTCTTCTTTCTTTCTTTCTTTCATGATTGGCTTCTATCTATCTATCTATCTATCTATCTATCTATCTATCTATCTATCTATCTATCTGTCTGTCTGTAGGTCTATCTATCTATCTATCTTAGTGTATTTCTTTCTTTCTTTCATGATTGGCATCTTTTCTATCTATCTATCTATCTATCTATCTATCTATCTATGTCAGACTGTTCATATCTATCTAGGCGTATTCATTTCTTTCTTACATGATTGTTTTTTATCTATCTATCTATCTATCTATCTATCTATCTATCTATCTGTATGTCTGTCTATAGTATCTACCTATCTATCTTAATGTATTGGTTTCTTTCTTTTTTTCTTCTTTCTTTCTTTCATGATTGGCTTCTTTTCTATCTATCTATCTATCTATCTATCTATCTATCTATTTGTATGTTTATCTATCTAAGTGTATTTCTTTCTTTCTCTCTTTCATGATTGGCTTCTTTTCTATCTATCTATCTCTCTATGTCAGACTGTTCATATCTATCTACGCGTTTTCATTTCTTTCTTTCTGACATGATTGTTTTTTCTATCTATCTATCTATCTATCTATCTATCTATCTATCTATCTATCTGTTTATGTCTGTTTGTTGTTTTTCTTTTCGTTCTCATTTAGTTCTGACATCTTTCTTTCTTGTCTGATTGTTTTCTCTTTCAGATTTTTTTTCCTTATATACTTCTTTCTTTTCTTCTATTTATCTCTACATCTTTTCATTTGAAATTCCTCTCCGTTATACTTGTCCCTTTTATTTTTGTCTTTCTTCATTTCTATATACTTCTTTCTTTTTAATTACCTTTCTGTCCTCCATTCTTTTCTTCTCCCGCTCTTTCTTTCTTTCGCCCTTTCTTTCTTTCGTTCTTCCACTCTTTCTTTCTTTCACTTTGTCTTTTTTCGCTCTTTCTTTCGCTTTTCTTTCGTTCTTTCGCTCATCTTTCGTTCCTTCTTTCACTCATTTTCCCTCCTTCTTTTGCTCTTTCTTTCACCCTTTCTATCGTCCTTTTTTCCTTCTTTCCCCCTTTATTTAGTTCTTTCGGTCTTTCTTTCGTTCTGGCATCCGTTATTGCGTTCATTTATTCGCTCTTTCTTTCGTGCTTTCTTTCTCGCCATCTTTTGTTTGTTCATTTCTTGTCCTTTGACCTTTTTTTCTTTATTCGTTCTTTCATTCTTTCTTTCGCTCTTTTGTTTATTGTTTCGCTCTTTCATGCTTTCTTTCATTATTTTATTTTCGCTCTTTTCGTTCTACCGGCATTCTTTCGCGTTATCGTTCGTTTTTCTTTCGCTTTTTGATTCATCCTTTCTTTCACTCTTTCGTTCAACTTTTCATTCGCTCTTTCATCCGTCCTTTCTTTCACTCTTTCCTTCATCATTTCTTTCGATCTTTCGTTCGTTCTGTCGCTCGATCTTTTCCTCTTTCTTTCGTCCTTTCTTACCTCTTTCTGTGGTTTTTCAATCTTTCTTTCGCTCATTTGTCTTTTATTTCTCTCTTTCTTCCCCTCGATCTTTCATTCATTTTCGTTCTTTCTTTCGCTCTTTTGCTGCTCATTTGATCTTTCTTTCGTTCTTTCATGTGTTTTCTTTCTTATTTATATCCAATTTTAAATTCGTTCCTTCATTTCCGTTTTTTTTTTTTTTTTCTATCTCTTTTGTTTGGAACACTTTTCTTTCGATCTTCCCTCAATAATACGTTTTTTACATCCGTCAGAGCCACGTTTACGCCCTTCCTGTTCAAGAGGTAGCATATCATTTTTTTTTTCCTCGGATGAATAGGCTTGATTTTTCAGTATAGATGTCATAGTTTGTATTGGGTTGGTGCAAAAATAATGACGTAATAATGTCGTTTTTTGATGTATTTTAACGTCAAAAAACGACATTATAACGTCATTATTTTTGCACCAACCTAATAAATAGTGAGAAGAAATGTAATTGGTTTGTAGATTTGGTTTCCTTTCTTTTTTCTTCCTTCCTTCTGTTTCTTACTCACTAACTTCCAGCATTATTCGCTCTATCCATATTGTTTGGGTCTTTCTTTTTCCCTTTTAATTTTTTCTTTTTTAAATCTTTTCTTAGTTTCTGTTTCTCTTTGCATTTTCTTCTTTTTTCTTATCCAATACATTTTCTCTGTTTTCTTTCTCATCAATCAATTCGTGGCAATTCACACGGCTCCATCAATATTCAATGATCTGCTTAAGATTTCATGTTAAATTTGAAACTCGCTTCAACTTAACAGAATTTAGCTGTAAATCTCGTTAAATCTCGCGTTACAACTTTGATTCCATCTTTGACTACAGCAACCGCTCGCCTGAAACGAGTTCTCGTGTACTTCTGTCAGTTGAATGTCGAAGTTCCTTGCACCCTTTTTTGTTTTTTAAATAAAAACTTGAAATTTGTAACTAAAAGAAAATACAAGATAAGATAAAACATATTTTTTTTTATGTACTATAATTCCATCAGTTCTTGTAATATTTCTCACGGTGTATTTTAAAGCTGTACCAGTTTTAATTCATCAGGAGCAGCCAACAGTTAAGCATATTTGTTAATTACTTTCGTTAATTTTTTGTACATTAATTGGATTATTTCTAAACATATTTGGTGAAGATATGATATAAATCTTTTCCAAAAATATGTAGAAAATATAGAGAATATATAGAAATAAATTCTGTAATGTTTGTAAATTTAATTTCAGAAAGTACTGCTCAAATCAGAATATGTTGTTTGAAGTTTAATTCTTCTTTGTTTTTACCATTAGTAAGAAAAAGAAATGTAAAACAGATTTTTACACCTAAACACTTTTTCAGTGTCATTCTTCGGCAACTACGACATGTTTATGCAAGTCTAATAACACTTAAGAGATTCTCATTAGACAATTCAAGTACATGTAACCAAAAATGTTGAAAATGGTATATATATATATATATATATATATATATATATATATATATATATATATATATATATATTATGAAGTCCTCCCATTTTCATATAAGTGGACTCTACCAGTGTTACTTGGAGTGCTGCCGTTAAATACCCAGAGTTAGACAGTCAGTGAGAGAGAATATACGGAGAGAGAGAGAGAGGGAAAAAATACGAACGGAGATAGTGAGGTAACCTCTTGTAGAAGTCAGTTACAAACACGTAGACTCTAAGGAAGTCCTACTTAGAGACTGTATATATCTATCTGTAGTTGCTACTAACCGCGTTCCTGGATTTACTAACAGTATTACTCTTTGTATGATTGTGTAAATACATTTTATCTCTTATATTTAATTATTGCGGTTGTCATTCCTTGGAGACCGAATTCATCTCAGAATCCACAACATATATATATATATATATATATATATATATATATATATATATATATATATATAAAATCAGCAGAAATATACATCGATAAATAAAATGACATGAGATAGATAGATAGATAAAGATATTTGAATTAACAGTGACATGAATTAATTATATATATATATATATATATATATATATATATATATATATATATATATAGAGAGAGAGAGAGAGAGAGAGAGAAGAGAGAGAAATATAGTTTTAAAGTGTGCTATATTTATGGGTTAAAGTGCTCAATATCAGAGATACAGCGTATATAAATATAAAAGTGAACATTGAAGTCAACACTCAGAGACCACAGGCTGTTTCATGCTAGAGGCAATCGTCAGTTCTACCATGAAACAGCCTGTCGCCTGTTAGTGTTGACTTCAATATTCACTATATATATATATATATATATATATATATATATATATATATATATAATATTATCAATAGTAGTAATGAATGTGCTGTTGGAAAAAAAGTATATTCTCCGTTTGTCTGGATGTCCCTCATTATGGATATTATTATATACATAATACAATAGGGCAGGTTGAATGTTTTATCTATTTATTTTTATAAGGCTTGAAGTGATATGTACTGACAACATAGCTTTTAACAATTTTTGGCATTTTAAGACCGTCTAAAATATATACAGAAATAAAACTTTTCGCAGATTATTGCTTACAAACTGACTACAAAAATTACGATTTCAAGAATAAATGAAAATAAAGTTGATATTTTTGTTACAGATACATTGAATGGAAAATATATTCAAATCCGTATTCTAATTATAAATTGCCACAAGCAACAAATGCAATTTTTTATTGTATTCGTAACTGAAAACTGTGTAAAATGTATATCCGATTGCAAAACGTCTAATCATTGAATATACACTTACTCCATTTGTTATGTCATAATTTATAAAAATATGGAATAGATAAAAATGTACATAACATCATAATATTGCTGGGTAGATTTTATAAGACAAAATCACACGAAAATTTTTGCACAGTGTAACATAATAATATGGCTACATTTGTAGTAAGTAAAGCTCTTATTTGATTGGACAACGATTTAGAAATAATGTAATTGTACATTGATTCGTGTACTTATACAATTTGTGAAACTTTAGTAGTTAATTTAACTACTCCTTCCACAACTTGTGAATAGGTAATACAGTAGGCAACTCCAACGTCAGTTCCATTCATTAAAATATATTTATCTTACTACAGTTTATCACGATTAAGAAATGTATTTATTTTATGTGGTTTTATGTCTTTTTAGAATTAGTCAAATTTGTTTCACCAAAAATAACAAAAACCAAACGGCATATGACAAAAAAGGAATCGATTGAATTGCTTGCCACAGCCTAAATGACTATTACATTTTATATCCCTTTTTCCTTTATAAAGTGAATAATTATTCATAATTCAGATTTATTTTTCTGTGATGTATTGAGAACGAGATAATGTTCCAATTAGAAAATATTTTTTAAATTATATTTACACATTTATTTTCCTTAAGAGTATGGAATCTTGTATTGGTTTTCACCCTGGTCGGGTTGAACCGGCTTCCTCCCGAGCAAGTACAGTATCACAGACCATCGCTGCCCACGCTCAACGGTTCTGAGCCAGGTCACACGAAATGACGAGCCAATCGCGATTCCATCGTCGAAGACCAACTAGTATCGCTCATAAAGGAAGATTCATTTGGCTTTGATTAAGGGAAGCGTCCCAAGTCCTACCCAAGGGAAACTCCCTGTTTGCCACAGATTTTCCACAGACGCATTGACAGAGCGACCCGTGGTCGCCTGTTGCCCAAACAGACACCTCCTGGATTTTCACCAGAGCCCCTTTAGCCAGGTTGCGGCCCTAATACCGCTGGGTGCCAGACCAATCCGCCTTGGGTGGCCCTACCAGGAACCGAAGTTTCCGACGGCATAGCCCTGGCACTACCACGTTGAGGAGGGGTTGGACTTTTAGCGCGGAAGAGTATGGAATATTCTGACAGCGACCACTTTTTTCACTGATCACCGGTATTTAAATTCCGACGCTCCAATTTTTAACCTAAACTTAATCATTAAACTCGTTTCCTCAAAAAACGGAAACTATTAAGAAAAAAAAATTATATAACTCTTTATCTTTCAAACACCAAATTTCAAATTGAGTGCAAGGTTTCAAACATTCACCTGGCGTAATGATATAATAAAATCTGGGTTTACTATGTGACCAACGACAACGTCCTGTAAAACGTCAGCAGTCAAAGTCTTCGATGATCATGACATGAAATAAGTACGGAAAAGTCAAGGTTTCCACGTCAAGTCGAGCTCACTTAGTTTGCCTTCGGCAACTCAGAAGAACACTGAAATCTACTGCAATTGAGCATAAATCGTTTGAAACACAAACCCAAGACTGTAAAAACTGGTGGTGTTCCATAACAATCGGAATCAAAATCTTCGAAGACACCATAAGAGAAAAGCAAGTCGAACGACGAGAGACAAATCTCTACAAAATCTCGCACTCTACAAATATTACCATGCAGACAATTCTATCGACGCTACCATACAAGTATTGGTTTATATATTCAGCAACCCCATCATCATAAAGGAAGCGATCAGCAAAGAAGAAATTAAATTCTCAGATACGAAATCAAGCCGACGATGAATAGCACATTAACAGCCGGAAGAAACAGAATAGTTGAAATAAAATTTTGGAGTATTGCTGCCATATATGGTCTGGAGCCCCTTCTGTTTGCCTCGGGGTTCTTGATAGGCTCCAGAGGCGGATATGCAATATAATTGGCCCTGTTCTGGCATCTTGTCTACCGTCACTTTCTCACAGACGCGCCGTTGCCTCTCTCTGTATGTTTTACAAACACGTTCATAGCAATTGCTCCGAGGAGCTGCGTTCGCTGGTTCCCAGACTTCATGAGTTCAAGCGCCTTACGAGACTGGCATCCCGCTCTCAACCTTTCACTGTCGAAACTCCTAAATGTAGCCCTCTCTTCTACACCAATAACTTCATGTCTCGCATCTCTCGCCTGTGGAACTCCCTTCCCTATTCCAGTTTGCCTGAGAGCTATAATCTCCAGCTATTCAAATGTAATGTCAATCGACATCTCCAGTTGCCTTGATCTATCCACTACACGTCTCCTCATCCTTTCTTCTATCACTCCTATCTGATCTTGTTCTAAATTTTCTGATACCCCTTGCTTCCAAGTGGCTTCTCGCCTTGCTTGGGGTGAAACGCTTAAAAAAAAAGGAAGAAAAAAAAGAAATAACAAATATACTTTGTTCTCAGGGAGAGTTTTAGACCGTGAAGTCATACACAAAATTATATACAATTACAAACATATTACTACATAGAGAAATTATAACACATGTATTCAATAACAAGCAGTCTGAAACTTGCGAATAGATATATGGCCAAGTAATAATTCCCAAAGGGAACTCGAGGTGTAAGACTATTCTTGTTTCTGGGGAAGCCGTATTTATATTTCACAACATGGATTCGAGAGGGAAGGATTTATTTTCTATGTCTCCAAGGAGGACATATTTCCCAACAAGAAAAAAACAGTCATGGGTATTTTCCAAAATGAGAAACTGCGAGTAGGAAATAGTTTCTATATAATTCTGTTGAAATGGGGGGAAAAAGATCTACGGGCTTGTGAACTGTCACTTTGCCCGTTCTAAAAACAAGCACATGCTTGATCTGTATCCAGCACACTAACTGACGACTGTTCACTTTCATCACTCTATCACCTGACGTCACTAGGCGGCCGTCACGTGACTCCCGTGACTTCATATCAATCTTAATCCCCATTTGCATGTCGACAGTAGCCAAAGGAAACAATTTATTTTGTTAAAGGCATCCAAGTTGCGTTGATTACATAATTTCTGTAGATAATGAAAAATATCGTCTTTTCTATTAAAATAATTCTGGCTCAATTAGTTTTATTAACCGTTAAGTTTATTGATTATAAAACGGAATATTATTTTATGACAAATTCTTAGAAGTGTTCATTGAAATTTATAATACAGAAATAGATTTATTTTTTGGTTTATCGATTTTATTTTTGTCATGTTTTGTTTTGTTTCGGATCCAAGGTTTATTTTCCGCCGCTTCAGTAGAATTATTCCTGTAAATATAAATCGGTCTCATTTCTTGAGGAATTTATATAAATAAAATTAATTATTTTGTGATCCAAAGTTTTTGTATGTTTTTATTTTGTTGTTGTTTTGTTTAACGGCATATCAACTTCAATGGATCATTTAATGCAGAAAATTGTTAGGATAGATTCGTATGAACAGAATATGTATTCTTTGGTTTAGATTGGTTTGGTTTATTTTGTTTAACGGCATATCAACCTCAATGGGTTATTTAATGCCGACAACATTTTTAGGATAGATTCGTATGAATAGAAATTGCATTCTTTGGTTTAGATTGGTTTGCTTTAATTTGTTTAACGGCATATCATCCTCAATGGGTTATTTAATGCCGACAACATTATTAGGATAGATTCGTATGAATAGAATATGTATTCTTTGGTTTAGATTGGTTTGGTTTATTTTGTTTTACGGCATATCAAATTCAATAGGTCATTTAATGCCGAAAATTATTTTTTCCTGGTGATATTATTTTATTGCTGGTAACAGTTTTTTTTTACAAAGTATTTCTGGTATTAAAACCTATTTTTACACTTTCATAATGCTTCTTACCTCAGTTCCGGGGTTAACTATTTGCCCATAACTGGGACCCTAACAGGTGCTACCACCCTGGTCCAAGGTGGACCTGGGAACACCAGCAATTAAGAAGTGGTTCCCCGCTCCTCAAAACCTCCTGATCAGAGGCCTTGCTGCTGGACGTAGTTTATCGTCATACCCAGGAAGGTTTGGGATCCAAAGTTATCAGGTTGTTTTTTGTTTGTTTGTTTGTTTGTTTTGTTTAGTTTTGTTTTACGGCATATCAACCTCAATGGGTCATTTAATGCTGCTGGACGTAGTTTATCGTCATATCCAGGACGGTTTGGGATCCAAAATTATCAGATTGAGATTTTATAATATTAAATAAAGTGGGCGTGCTTAACATAAAATTATATCTACTGCGTTTTAGAAAGAAATGAATTTTTTATAGTAAACGAATTCATCAATCCGTAACACGCAATTCTTATTCATCTCAGGTTAATTTAACGACTTATGAAGACTCTTGGTTTATCTAAAATTGAATATATTTTCTACGCAACAAAGAAGTCACTGAATTGTAAAAAAAGATAGACGTAGGCCTGGTTTACAATAAAATCAAAATTATAAAGAGAAATTGTTGGTTTTGCCAGCCACGTCTGGAGAACTTTATCTGCGCTGCACACTAGCGCGCGCATACGATCAGGCACAGCCACACCGACACATTTGCTGAGCGAAAGATTGGAGGTTTTGGGTATCAGGAAACCATCACTTAATTGCTGTTGTTTTCAGGTACGCCCTAACTTGGGGTAGTAGCACATGTTAGGGTCATAGCTACGGGCAAATAGGGCACACTCAGAAGAAAATAAAACACAATAGAAATAAAAAAAGAAAATATATCTTTATAACTTTCTATATCAGTAATATATTTTTATATATAAAAAAATGACCAACAACACGATTTTAAAAAAATGACCAACAATAAATGTTATCTGTAGTTGAAGGTATACAGTTACATTCAAAATATTTAGTTGGAGGAATATAATCGCATTCACAATATATTTAGTTGAAGAGATAAAATTGTGTTCAAAATATTTACATCTCGGCCTTAAATAACCCATAGAGTTGTTGATATGCCAATAAATAAATTTAATCAAACGAAACGCACACACACACACACACACAGAACCGCTTAGCGGAAAATTGGGGATGTAAGTAGTGTGAAACTAACCTCATTATTGCTGTTATTTCAATGTTCACTCTGACCCGGGGTTGTAGCACCTGTTAGGTTCCCAACAGTGGCCAAATTGTGAACCCACAAACAGAAACAAAACAATATGAAAGTAAAATATATATATATATATATTATAGTAAAATACCAACAATATATTTTTATATAAAAAAAAGTTCCCCAATACATTTGTTGATGACATACAATTGCGTTCAAAATATATTTACTTGAAGCCATAAAATTGTGTTCTAAATAGTTGCTTTTCGACATTAAATAACCCATAGAAATGTTGATATGCCGCTAAACAAATTTAACCAAACCAACCACATACATATTCTTGGGAAAGATAGTGAAGTGGCTTTCTATTGCATCTTCTATAATTTGGAATTCAGCGTTTTCCTTCTCTTAAAATTGTTGTCATGCAAAGCAAGAGACCATAGACTACAATGCAATTTATTCCATAGCTACTGTATGGGATCGATTCCCTAAATAAAAAATAAACACAATGGAATAGCTTGTGATTTGAACTCGGCTCTCCGATTCTAATCTCTTCGTTGATATTTATTCCTCATCATCCTTTGACATCCGTAAGGTTGGTCGGAACTCCATTGACAATCCCCTTCCACAATGTTCCGTCCTGTATTGCTCTCCCCACATCTCTAATATCCAAACCTGTGTCTCGATATATGGTGTCTAGGAAAGTCATTTTCGTGAGGATACACGTTGGTCGGAACTCCATTGACAATCCCCTTCCACACTGTTCCGTCCTGTATTGCTCTCCCCACATCTCTAATATCCAACCCTGTGTCTCGATATATGGTGTCTAGGAAAGTCATTTTCGTGAGGATACACGTTGGTCGGAACTCCATTGACAATCCCCTTCCACACTGTTCCGTCCTGTATTGCTCTCCCCCACATCTCTAATATCCAACCCTGTGTCTCGATATATGGTGTCTAGGAAAGTCATTTTCGTGAGGATACACGTTGGTCCTCCATTGACAATCCCCTTCCACACTGTTCCGTCCTGTATTGCTCTCCCCACATCTCTAATATCCAACCCTGTGTCTCGATATATGGTGTCTAGGAAAGTCATTTTCGTGAGGATACACGTTGGTCGGAACTCCATTGACAATCCCTTCCACACTGTTCCGTCCTGTATTGCTCTCCCCCCATCTCTAATATCCAACCCTGTGTCTCGATATATGGTGTCTAGGAAAGTCATTTTCGTGAGGATACACGTTGGTCGGAACTCCATTGACAATCCCTTCCACACTGTTCCGTCCTGTATTGCTCTCCCACATCTCTAATATCCAACCCTGTGTCTCGATATATGGTGTCTAGGAAAGTCATTTTCGTGAGGATACACGTTGGTCCCCTTCCACACTGTTCCGGAACTCCATTGAATATCAATCCCTTCCACACTGTTCCGTCCCCTGTACTGTTCCGTCTCCCCCCACATCTCTAATATCCAACCCCTGTGTCTCGATATATGGTGTCTAGGAAAGTCATTTTCGTGAGGATACACGTTGGTCGGAACTCCATTGACAATCCCCTTCACACTGTTCCGTCCTGTATTGCTCTCCACATCTCTAATATCAAACCCTGTGTCTCGATATATGGTGTCTAACCATTTTCGTGAGGATACACGTTGGTCGGAACTCCATTGACAATCCCCTTCCACACTGTTCCGTCCTGTATTGCTCTCCCCACATCTCTAATATCCAACCCTGTGTCTCGATATATGGTGTCTAGGAAAGTCATTTTCGTGAGGATACACGTTGGTCGGAACTCCATTGACAATCCCCTTCCACACTGTTCCGTCCTGTATTGCTCTCCCCACATCTCTAATATCCAACCCTGTGTCTCGATATATGGTGTCTAGGAAAGTCATTTTCGTGAGGATACACGTTGGTCGGAACTCCATTGACAATCCCTTCCACACTGTTCCGTCCTGTATTGCTCTCCCCACATCTCTAATATCCAAACCTGTGTCTCGATATATGGTGTCTAGGAAAGTCATTTTCGTGAGGATACACGTTGGTCGGAACTCCATTGACAATCCCCTTCCACACTGTTCCGTCCTGTATTGCTCTCCCCACATCTCTAATATCCAACCCTGTGTCTCGATATATGGTGTCTAGGAAAGTCATTTTCGTGAGGATACACGTTGGTCGGAACTCCATTGACAATCCCTTCCACACTGTTCCGTCCTGTATTGCTCTCCCACATCTCTAATATCCAACCTGTGTCTCGATATATGGTGTCTAGGAAAGTCATTTTCGTGAGGATACACGTTGGTCGGAACTCCATTGACAATCCCTTCCACACTGTTCCGTCCTGTATTGCTCTCCCCATCTCTAATATCCAACCCTGTGTCTCGATATATGGTGTCTAGGAAAGTCATTTTCGTGAGGATACACGTTGGTCGGAACTCCATTGACAATCCCTTCCACACTGTTCCGTCCTGTATTGCTCTCCCATCTCTAATATCAACCCTGTGTCTCGATATGGTGTCTAGGAAAGTCATTTTCGTGAGGATACACGTTGGTCGGAACTCCATTGACAATCCCCTTCCACACTGTTCCGTCCTGTATTGCTCTCCCCACATCTCTAATATCCAACCCTGTGTCTCGATATATGGTGTCTAGGAAAGTCATTTTCGTGAGGATACACGTTGGTCGGAACTCCATTGACAATCCCCTTCCACACTGTTCCGTCCTGTATTGCTCTCCCCACATCTCTAATATCCAACCCTGTGTCTCGATATATGGTGTCTAGGAAAGTCATTTTCGTGAGGATACACGTTGGTCGGAACTCCATTGACAATCCCTTCCACACTGTTCCGTCCTGTATTGCTCTCCCCACATCTCTAATATCCAACCCTGTGTCTCGATATATGGTGTCTAGGAAAGTCATTTTCGTGAGGATACGTTGGTCGGAACTCCATTGACAATCCCCTTCCACACTGTTCCGTCCTGTATTGCTCTCCCCATCTCTAATATCCAAACCTGTGTCTCGATATATGGTGTCTAGGAAAGTCATTTTCGTGAGGATACACGTTGGTCGGAACTCCATTGACAATCCCCTTCCACACTGTTCCGTCCTGTATTGCTCTCCCCCCACATCTCTAATATCCAACCTGTGTCTCGATATATGGTGTCTAGGAAAGTCATTTTCGTGAGGATACACGTTGGTCGGAACTCCATTGACAATCCCCTTCCACACTGTTCCGTCCTGTATTGCTCTCCCCATCTCTAATATCCAACCCCTGTGTCTCGATATATGGTGTCTATGAAAGTCATTTTCGTGAGGATACACGTTGGTCGGAACTCCATTGACAATCCCCTTCCACACTGTTCCGTCCTGTGTTGCTCTCCCCACATCTCTAATATCCAACCCTGTGTCTCGATATATGGTGTCTAGGAAAGTCATTTTCGTGAGGATACACGTTGGTCGGGACTCCATTGACAATCCCCTTCCACACTGTTCCGTCCTGTATTGCTCTCCCAACATCTCTAATATCCAACCCTGTGTCTCGATATATGGTGTCTAGGAAAGTCATTTTCGTGAGGATACACGTTGGTCGGAACTCCATTGACAATCCCCTTCCACACTGTTCCGTCCTGTATTGCTCTCCCCACATCTCTAATATCCAACCCTGTGTCTCGATATATGGTGTCTAGGAAAGTCATTTTCGTGAGGATACACGTTGGTCGGAACTCCATTGACAATCCCCTTCCACACTGTTCCGTCCTGTATTGCTCTCCCCACATCTCTAATATCCAAACCTGTGTCTCGTTATATGGTGTCTAGGAAAGTCATTTTCGTGAGGATACGTTGGTCGGAACTCCATTGACAATCCCCTTCCACACTGTTCCGTCCTGTATTGCTCTCCCCACATCTCTAATATCCAACCCTGTGTCTCGATATATGGTGTCTAGGAAAGTCATTTTCGTGAGGGATACACGTTGGTCGGAACTCCATTGACAATCCCCTTCCACACTGTTCCGTCCTGTAATATCCAACCCTGTGTCTCGATATATGGTGTTCTCATTTTCCCGTTGGTCGGAACTCCATCTCAATCCCCTTCCACACTGTTCCGTCCTGTGTCTCGATATATCCAACCCTGTGTCTCAAATAGGAAAAAGTCATTTTCGTGAGGATACACGTTGGTCGGAACTCCATTGACAATCCCTTCCACACTGTTCCGTCCTGTATTGCTCTCCCCATCTCTAATATCCAAACCTGTGTCTCGATATATGGTGTCTAGGAAAGTCATTTTCGTGAGGATACACGTTGGTCGGAACTCCATTGACAATCCCTTCCACACTGTTCCGTCCTGTATTGCTCTCCCACATCTCTAATATCCAAACCTGTGTCTCGATATATGGTGTCTAGGAAAGTCATTTTCGTGAGGATACACGTTGGTCGGAACTCCATTGACAATCCCCTTCCACACTGTTCCGTCCTGTGTTGCTCTCCCCACATCTCTAATATCCAACCCTGTGTCTCGATATATGGTGTCTAGGAAAGTCATTTTCGTGAGGATACACGTTGGTCGGAACTCCATTGACAATCCCCTTCCACACTGTTCCGTCCTGTATTGCTCTCCCCACATCTCTAATATCAACCCTGTGTCTCGATATATGGTGTCTAGGAAAGTCATTTTCGTGAGGATATACGTTGGTCGGGACTCCATTGAAATCCCTTCCACACTGTTCCGTCCTGTATTGCTCTCCCCACATCTCTAATATCCAACCCTGTGTCTCGATATATGGTGTCTAGGAAAGTCATTTTTCGTGAGGATACACGTTGGTCGGAACTCCATTGACAATCCCCTTCCACACTGTTCCGTCCTGTATTGCTCTCCCCACATCTCTAATATCCAACCCTGTGTCTCGATATATGGTGTCTAGGAAAGTCATTTTCGTGAGGATACACGTTGGTCGGAACTCCATTGACAATCCCCTTCCACACTGTTCCGTCCTGTATTGCTCTCCCCACATCTCTAATATCCAAACCTGTGTCTCGTTATATGGTGTCTAGGAAAGTCATTTTCGTGAGGATACACTTCCAGAAGGATGGCATAGCAGTAAGAATGAGCGGATTTTCTTGTACGCTCGATGGCAATGGCCGGCAAACTGTAATTTGTTTTTGTTTGAGCTTAAGATAGATTGGTTTCAGTGCTGTGTAAATTGTGTTAAACGCCGCATGGGATCTACAACTGATGTTCTGGATTTTTCTAAGTAGATTTGCATTGTCTTTCAAGACGAACAAATAACCTCAAATTTTCTGAGAAATTAGTTACTCCACTGCACCTCCTTACAATTAATGCCGTCTATAGAATACATTCTATAGAACTATAATTTATACCGTTTTATTTGCTTTTTTTTTACCTCAGATTAATGCTGGATTTTAATTAAAATTTTATGATTAATACTGGATGCTATGGTGTCACATAATGAGTTAATGCTTCGCATATGTCAGACATGTTTCTAAGTATTAAAGATAGGAATTCAATTAGGCTGTTTCAACTATAGAAAATAGTAAACGCCTAAAATTGTTTTAAAAATTCTATGAATGTATAAAAATTGATTTTTATAGTAAAAATGGCAGCAATATATTTTTGAGAAAATACCATCAATACATGGAAAAAAGATACTATCAACTATACGTTTTTGAAAAGAAGATATATTGCCATCCATATATTTTTTTTAAAATTACCAGCAATATATTTGACTCATGACAAAAATCCTCTTTACTAAAATACGTATATGAAACCTGATCTATAAACTGATTTCTTACAAAAAATATATGTTCTATTTATACGAACATATCCTACAAATCTTGTCAGTATTAACCAATTGAGGTTGATATGGCGTAACACAAAATAAAAGAAATCAATCTGAAAAGAATAATTAATGAAACCAGACACTCGACAAAAACTCTTTTTACAAAAATATATCAATGAAAGCTGATCTACAAACTGATTTCTTACAAAGAATACATATTCTTTTCATAAGAAACTATACTAAAATCCTGTAGGCATTAAATAAGCCATTTAGATTGATATGCTGTAAAACAAAATAAACTAAACCAATCTGAAAATAATACATCAATGAAACCAGACTCTCGACATAATCAGTCTCTAAAAAATAGATCAATTAAATCTTGTCTCCTACAAATGATTTCTTCCAAACAATCCATGTTGTATCCTTACGTACCTACTCTAAAAATTTTGTCGGCATTAAATAACCTATTAATGTTCATATGACCAAAAAACAAAATAAACCAAGCCAATCTGAAAATAATACATTAATAGAATCAGACTCTCAACAAAAAATATATTTACAAAAATAGGTCGACGAAACATGATATACAAACTGATTTCTTACAAGGAATACATATTCTATTCATACGAAACTATCCTAAAAATCTTGTCCGCATTAAATAACCAATTGATGTTGATATGCTGTA
>CAHIKZ030000029.1:2942500-2947500 GCA_903632075.3 Acanthosepion pharaonis | reverse complement strand
TTAAGATTCGATTTTCTAGAGAATTAATTCAATTTTCCTCTTGTCCTGATTGATTGACGACAAGACAAATAACAGCGTATCAGAAATTGACAAATCCGTCCCCCAAAGGAAAAACGTACCGAACGATCACCACACACACAGCATTTAGATGACGACCACGCTGCCATCACTAAATTTTCTTTTAAGGAAGTTCTGATTAAAGCCCGCAACTTTGTCATTACGAAAATGATGATCAACACAGACTGTGTCGCAATTAATTTTCAATCTAATCAAATTATCTGATCATCTAGTAGAAACGTCATCGTTAGGTTCTACGCAAGTCGATGGTATTTCGTTAAGAAGAATTGTTGCTTATCCATCCCTCCAACTGACGCATAACAGGTTTCCTGATTTACAGCAATTAATATTATTGACTAAACTTATTGGTTGTAAATATGTCATATATTTTCAAAGATCATTCGGTCCAAAATCGCACAGGACGAAGCATTGTCGCAGTAAGAAATGGTGGTTACTTGTTATTTAACAAATAATTTCTACTTGACAATGTTTATCGTTTTGCCAATTGTTCTTTTTAATAATTTGTTTATCAAACTTGGAATTTTTAAAGCCAATTTCTTAAACTACATTAAGACAAAACAGCATCCCATTTTTTTCATTATAGACACGGTTGATATCAGGGTACTTCCTGTACTCTAAAACTGGAGACTAAGTTGGAAAGTCAGTTAGAAGAGAAAGACAAAACAAAAGTCATCCAAACCGAGGTCGTTGAATTTGTTTAGCGGCATATCAACACCTCTATGGGTTATTTAATGCCGAAATCTAAATATTTTGATTGGTTTGGTTTGGTTGATTTTGTTTAGCGCATATCAACCTCTATGGGTTATTTAATGCCGAAATCTAAATATTTTTGATTGGTTTGGTTTGGTTGATTTTGTTTAGCGGCATATCAACCTCTATGGGTTATTTAATGCCGAAATCTAAATATTTTGATTGGTTTCGTTTGGTTGATTTTGTTTAGCGGCATATCAACACCTCTATGGGTTATTTAATGCCGAAATCTAAATATTTTGATTGGTTTCGTTTGGTTGAATTTGTTTAGCGACATATCAACCTCTATGGGTTATTTAATGCCGAAATCTAAATATTTTGATTGGTTTCGTTTGGTTGATTTTGTTCAGCGGCATATCAACCTCTATGGGTTATTTAATGCCGAAATCTAAATATTTTGATTGGTTTGGTTTGGTTGATTTTTGTTTAGCGGCATATCAACCTCTATGGGTTATTTAATGCCGAAATCTAAATATTTTGATTGGTTTGGTCTGGTTGATTTTGTTCGGCGGCATATCAACCTCTATGGGTTATTTAATGCCGAAATCGAAATATTTTGATTGGTTTGGTTTGGTTGATTTTGTTTAGCGGCATATCAACCTCTATGGGTTATTTAATGCCGAAATCTAAATATTTTGATTGGTTTGATTTGGTTGATTTTGTTTATTTATATCAACCTCTATGGGTTATTTAATGCCGAAATCTAAATATTTTGATTGGTTTGATTTGGTTGATTTTGTTTAGCGGCATATCAACCTCTATGGGTTATTTAATGCCGAAATCTAAATATTTTGATTGGTTTGATTTGGTTGATTTTGTTTAGCGGCATATCAACACCTCTATGGGTTATTTAATGCCGAAATCTAAATATTTTGATTGGTTTGGTTTGGTTGATTTTGTTTAGCGACATATCAACCTCTATGGGTTATTTAATGCCGAAATCTAAATATTTTGATTGGTTTGTTTGGTTGATTTTGTTTGAAGGCATATCAACCTCTATGGGTTATTTAATGCCGAAATCTAAATATTTTGATTAGTTTGGTCTGGTTTATTTTGTTTAGAGGCATATCACCCTCTATGGGTTATTTAATGTTGAAATCTAAATATTTTGATTAGTTTGGTCTGGTTTATTTTGTTTAGAGGCATATCATCTATGGGTTATTTAATGTTGAAATCTAAATATTTTGATTAGTTTGGTCTGGTTTATTTTGTTTAGAGGCATATCACCCTCTATGGGTTATTTAATGTTGAAATCTAAATACTTGGATTGGCTTGGTTTGGTTATTTTATTTAGCGGCATACCAATCTCTAATTTTTTTTTAATGTGGAAATCTAAATATTTGGATTGGTTTGGTTTGGTTTGGTTTGGTTTTGTTGTTTTTGTTTAGCCGTGTATCACCATCTACATGTTATTTAATGCCGAAATCTAAATATTTTGTACATAATCTTAAAAGGTATGTTTTTTTTAATATATAGTTTATAGATCATAAAATATATCGTCAGTAATTTTTTGAAGGAAAAAATTACACTATACGCATTGTTTGGACTCATGTCCTCACCTTTACAGCAATATTCACGATGTTTCGATCGTTGGAATTTCGAATCGAACGCTTCATTTCATTCACCTTGGTAGATTGTTCTAGTTCCACTTGCCATGTCTTTTCTGAATATACTTAGTTTCAGCTATGTCTCTTTAGTAACTCAACTCTCTAATTTTTTGTTCACCTCTCCTCTGGCCAGCTATTGAACCCACAACTCTTTCGGTGAATTTACTAGATTCTTTAAACTATGTCCCAGTGGATAAAAGCGCTGGTTGAAGTGATCCCATATGACATATACCAACATAAGTAAGACCTATTTATACGTACGTCATGTCATGGTTGTGCGTCCGTAATAGCAGAGATATGTATAATTCAGACAGAAAGTGTGTAGAGATGCAATGTTTCAGAAACCAGTATTGATCAATGAGAGAAGCTTTGGTACATACTTTTGCCAAAGGCAAAAACTAACGCAACATTTAATCAAATTATCTTAGTCGGAATTTGGGGACGATTGTATGCGTCATATGGCAAATTCCGATTGTTGCTGTAGGTCAGTTTAAGGCAATTGTAAGATTGTGTCCGAGTGTAAGTTCTTCATTAAATCCTTTTCATTGTGGAACGATGACAGAAAAAAAGTATCCGGCTAATTATCCATAAGTTCTGCGTTTTCTGACCTCAGATTCTTTCAGTCATCAATTGACTTCTATTCATTGATTGATTTTCCTTTCTTCATTCTTTCATCTTCTTCTTCTTCTTCCTCTTTATTTTTTCTTCTCCATCTTCTTTATTCTTTCTTCTTCTTTTTCTTCTTTTTCTTCTTCTTCTTCTTTCTTCTCCTTCTTTATTCTTTCTTCTTCTTTATCTTGTTCTTTTCTTCTTCTTCTTTTTCTTCTTTTCTCTCTTCTTTTTCTTCTTCTTCTTCTTTTTCTTTTTTTTCTTCTTCTTCTTTCTTCTCCTTTTTATTCTTTATTCTTTATCTTGTTTCTTTTTCTTCTTCTTTTCTTCTTTTCTTCTTTCTTTTTTTTTTCTTCTTTTTCTTCTTCTTCTTCTTCTTCTTTTTCTTTTTCTTCTTCTTCTTCTTCTTCTTTCTTCTCCTTCTTCTTTATTCTTTCTTCTTTATCTTGTTCTTTTCTTCTTCTTCTTCTTTTTCTTCTTTTCTCTCTTCTTTTTCTTCTTCTTCTTTATTCTTTCTTCTTTTTCTTCTTCTTCTTCTTTTTCTTCTTTTTCTTTTTCTTCTTTTTTCTTCTTTCTTCTTCTTCTTCTTCTTTTTCTTCTTCTCCTTCTTTATCTCTCAAATACTATAATCATTTTACTTTCATTTTCAGTCATCATGATTGTGTTTGATTGTCGTGTTTAATTCCGTTTTCGTTTCTTTTTCATTGTTTCTGTCTTTCGTTCTTTCATTCCTTCTTTCTGTTTTTATTTCTTTTTTTCTGTCAGTCTGTCATTCCATATTTTTTTATTTTTTCTTTCTTAATTTCTTCCTTTGTGTGTTTCTTTCTGTCAGTCATTCTTTCTTTATTTCTTTCTTTCTATATGACTTTATTTCTTTCTTTTGATCTGTCTTTCCTCGTTTTTCTTTCTTTCTTTCTTATTTTCTTTCTTTTTAAGCTCTATAATCTCCTCTCTTTTTTTATTATTTTTCATTATTTTCTCTTAATTTTTCTTTCTAAATTTCTTTCTTTTACTTTCTATCTTACATTCGTTCTTTTTCTCTTTCGTTCTCTTTTTATTTTATTTTTTCTTACTTTCTCTTTCTTTTTTTCTTTTCTCCCTTTCATTAATTTTCTAATTTTCACACACAGGCAGAGATCGATTATTACTTATCTTTCTTTTTGTCTTAATTTCTTTCTTTCTATTGATCTCCCTTTCTTTCTGTATGTCCTTATTTCTTTCTTTCGGTTTTTCCTTCCTCTTTCTTTCTTTCTTTTTTCTTTCTTTCTTTCTTTCTTTCTTTTTTCTTTCTTTCTTTCTTTCTTTCTTTCTTTCTTTCTTTCTAATCCCTATACTCTAAATTTACTATTTTTCTCTTTCTTTCTTTCTTTTTCTTTCTATTTTGATTTCTTCCTTTTCCCTTTGTCTCTTTCTTTCTTTCTTTCTTTCTTTCTTTCTTTCTTTCTTACTTTCTCTTTTTTATTTCTGTCTTTAGTTCTATTTCTTTCTTTCTTTCTTTTTTCTTTCTTTCTTTATGTCACGCACTCACATAGATTTTTCTGTTTCTTGTTTTTTTTTTCTATTTCTTTCTTTCTTGCCTTTTTTCTTTCTTTCTTTCTTTCTTTCTTTCTTCCTTTTTCTGCTTTTATTAGTACGTGTATTTTTATGCTTATAGATTTTAATATAATTATTTTCCCTGGGCACATGTTAGGACTTCAGCTGATTCCTGTCCCCTAATCGAACACATATATATGATCCATAGTTAAAATGCCAGAATACTGGTCGATTCCTTCTACCGCTCCAGTATCCGGCATCCTCTATCTTTACAATGGCCAGAACAGGTCAAAAATTGACTATATTACCATAGCTTGACTAGAGGTTCCTAGTTTCACCTTGCAGTGTTGATAGAGTCCCAAAGCATTTACACGGCCTTCTTGATGATATATTCTTTCCTCTTACAACAGACCTCACTTGGCA